>SKCR01019143.1:0-44202 GCA_019454045.1 Zanthoxylum bungeanum | reverse complement strand
AACCCAAAAGGTCACACACAACAAAGTTGAAATCTATGGTTAACAGTGCACAATACAAATTTAACAGCATATATGATTGCTGTAGGAATTGTTCATAAATGGTTCAATGTGTTTAATTATTGAACAGATCATTTATGAGGTTCCATAGTGGCTTAGCGATTGGTGAATGATGATAGGGGCACTTTGGGAATAGGAATAAATAAATAAATAAAATGTGAATAGTAATGTGAATAGTAATTTATTTTTTATTTGTTATTTGTTTTGAATTACAATTCGGCCCAAACTCTTATTAAGGTTTTATTATCTCATTAAACCACTAAATTAAGATCCAATGGCTAATATTAAATTAGCATTTATCCCACATCAGATTCTTAATTTATTTTGTTGTCTTTGGAGCACCTATATAAACCCAATGAATTCTTTACAAATTTTTGCACCAAACTTTCATATATTGGGTTTATATAAGTGAGCAACTCTAAATTTTAAGATTAACCTCGAGTTAAAATTTTTGAGGTATTTGCCTAGGTTAGCACCAAGGGCAAAATACTCGTGCACTCAAGGCGTAGTCTTGCCGTTGAGTTTTGGCTTTGGTGTGTGCATCTTTGGAGGCCACATACTTGAGTGGCTCTTTGGAATGTGGAAGAGCTTGCTGAGTTCGAGAAAAGCTTGTAGATTGGAGGGAGGACTGGAGGAGTCTTCGGTTCAAGTAAGTCTTTTTCTTTCTTTATTTTAATTAGAGTTCTTATGATAGTTAGCATGTTTAGGTTTATGTTCTTTGCATGTTTTATGAGTTTTTATGCTTAGAATATATAGTAACAAGCCTAGGCTTGTAGAATAAAAAAAAAAGGTCTTGGGCAAAGGGATAGCGGCATCATAATTTCGTAATTTTTTATTTTCTGATGCGCACTCGCGGCCGCTTCCCAACAGTGGTATCAGCGCGACGTTTTTGTTTTGATTAGTTCTCTCTCATTTGAACTCGAAATCGGGTTTGTAAAATCGCGTTGGAAAGCTAACACCCTGAACTTAATTTTAGGCACAAGGTTTGCATGATTTGGTTAAGATTTGAATTGTGAAATTGCATTTAAAGTTCACGCATATGTAAAATACATGAATAGCAAATTTATTTGAATAAAATAAAATGCAATATCTTAATTAAATATTAATCAAAGTTATTTAATGCCTAAAATAATTCCAACATATTAAAACTCATATGCTTGATGATTCTATGTATGATTAGAATTGGCATGATTATTTTAGGGTGCAAACATCTAGAGAATTTCTAAGGAAATAGAGAGTGTATTGCTTATCCCTTAGCTAAGTAATTATTCCGTGATGAACTTAGAGATTTATTACCTTTAAGGCTAATAAATATAAACCACTTGTTTATAATAAAAGACATTATCAAAGATACAAGTTGTTGGGTTTTCTACGGTCTAACCGGGATCATTTTAAGCAATGAAACAATATGCAAATACATCAAGGAGGTGCGGAATACTCACAATGATCGGTTTAGCGATGCGACGAACAACAAAAACCTTTGAAGCTCCCTTGAAGCTCTCAGCAGTGGGCTTTTGTGCTCTTCAAAATTTTCGAACATGGTCCTCCATTGTTGCTCCAAGCTCCAAGCTTTCAATGATGATTCCATGCTCACGGGTGTGGTTCCCTATCACATTCGCAAGACTCCGGAAGTGTGCTAGCACCTTTGAAAAATTGCCATAATCTTTATCTGCTTCCTTCTCAACTCTCGGCAGTGGCAGTGAAAGAAGAAGAAGAAAAAAGCCCCTTTGGGCGTGAAGGAGAGAAGAGAGAGGAGAGAAAAATGTTAAATGTATTTGGTTATTTTTATTTCCAAAACAAATACCAAATTTTACTTTCCAAAAAGTCAAGGCAATAAAGTCTCAACCACCTCCATCAACTATTCACATCACAATGACAAGTTGTCATGTCACTCAAAGTGACTAGACATCACATCAATCGATTGACTCTTGATGTGACTTATGGGCCGCACTTGAATTCGAAATACGAGTGCGCCCGCAAACACTCTCGGACTCGGGTTCGCTAATTCCAAATTAACAAATTTTCCGTTGCGATGAAATTAAATCTAATTTAATTCAATAACTTTGCCTAGCAAAATTACTATTTACGTCGCTAACGAATTAATTCTAAATTAACTCGTTTGCCCAAATTAAAATCTAATTTCAATTTCACGTCGAAATCCAATTTCGTACAATATATCGAATATATTAATTTTATCGATTAATCGTTCTCTCTCTTTAATTAATATTTTATCCCAGGTAAAATATCTCCGCAATTAATCCCAGATTAATTTTCTCTCTCATCATTAATTAATCCCAGATTAATAAAGTGCGAGTCATACGTCATCAGTGAATCTTCGGGAAGCGACCCATGAGATCCCTGGATATGTTTGCAGTAAATCCAGTGGTCGGACTATCTGAACACGTACGTACCTAGTACTACGTTTGTACCGATTTACAAGACAAGGTTGGCTTCTAGCAAAGCGCCATGCCTACCCAATTCTCTAGAAATATCCTTACAGGAATATGTGATCTATATCAGGCATAATATATGTAGTATTGCGTATTTCGATCCAGTATCAGATGTCACGTGCAAGGCCTGGGGCTGGAAATGTGTCTGCCACGTACGAAGCACATATCAGATCTCTGGTAACTAGTCTCTATAATCGGATAAACATGACCTAGTCATAATATCCCGATAGCTGCAGAATATAAGAGAACAAGTTTCGTATCCTACGCGATCATCATCTCCACTATGACTGGAGTGATACTTCCATCTCGACATCACACACAATACACTACGATTCTCAATATACCCAGAAGAGGCGTACACAGAACCTGTTAAAGCCCTGGACGACCAAAACCAAAGTACATTGATTGTGGCAAGTATTAGCGGTGCAAGTCTCAAGTTAAGAACAAATACACCTACCCTGATTCGGACTTCCATAGACACATAGTCATACTACCAATGGAATTCCGAGGGGTCTATCCAAAGCGAAGCTGTTTTCCGTACCATCGGTAAAACACAACCTCCTACTACACTGGCATGAGTATCATATACCCAAATATATGAGAACTATGCCGTTATGCCCTCACAATGCGCATAAGTGTAATACTAGTCTATTCCGCATTATCGATGTCCAATCTCGATAATACTATGACTATGGATATTTAATGATTAAACCATCATGGATTGATACTGTCTCATATCTTATCAATCTGGAACTAATCATATGGACCTTCTATCATTTATACATCTTGGTGATCTAATCACAAATGATAAAAGAGTAATTTCCTTTGTCACATAGTTAATTTGTACAACAACACCATTATCTGTACAAATAGTGAAGCTATGGGTCATAACTGTCCAACAATCTCCCACTTGGCCTATAGCTAGTCACTCAAGTGTCCTACACCCGAACTATGTACGGTTCGCTCAAACTTCTGCTGAGAAAATGCTTTCGTCAGCGGATTTGCATAATTATCATCTGATGCAATTTATTTGATCATCACATCGCCATGATGTATGATCCGAACGAATCAGATGTATAATTGAAGTATATATCTGGATCGTTGATGAGACCATTAATTATTTAGCCTGCGCTGTAGCCTAGCTCAGCTGCTAACAGAACTACTCCTAATCTAATTAGGATTATTATCAATCCAGAAGGCTTCTATTGCTGCCTCAGCTGCAGCAATAATCCACTTGTGTTGTTTATTCGGTAACAGTATCTTGCATGGAATATTTCCAGCTCAATGTTCCGTTATTCAACTGTGTAGTATCTTTGTTGCGACTTATAGTCTCTATTATCATTTTGGAAACTTGCAGTAGTGAACCCAGTCACTTCAAGTTCTCCTTCTCCATAGTCTAAGACAGCATCCTTAGTTCCTCTAAGATACTAAAGGATGTTCTTAACTTCAATCCAATGACTATCACTTGGATTGGTCCGATTGTGACTCCATATGCTCAAAGCATATGAGACACCAGGTCAAGTACATTTTTCAATGTACGAGTTCTCGGAGAGTATCAACAACTTAAATCTATCCCAGTAGATGTTTATTCCTAGAATAAAAGTCGTTTCTCCCAAGAATTCTACGGAGAATTTTCATGAAAGGCAAGCTTTCACCGATTGTATTTTATGGGAATATCATTTCCAAGAAATGATGTATTATCATTACTTATAGGACATTCACTTTCAGTACGCTCCCACTAACCTCCTTATATACACAAGAATCATTTTCGTTTTTTTTATTTAAATCATATACCATTTTGATTACATCAAAATGATATCGTTCCAAGAACGCTATGCTTGCTTCAATCCATCCATGGATCGATTAACTTGCAAACCTTGTTTGCTCGTTTTGGTAAGACAAAACCGTCAGGATGTTGTAAACATCCTCCAAAAGGTTTCCATTAAGGAAAGTGGTTTTGGCATTCAGCTGTTACGTTTCATAAATAAAACATGCAGTATCAGCAAGCATTATCCAAATGGATTTAACAATGGCAACGGGTAAAAGGTTTCATCATAATCGACACAATGTTGATAACGATACCTTTTCGCTACAAGCCTAGCTTAGTACGTTGGTATGTTGCCTTCCACGTATGTCTTCTTTGAAGACTTATAGTACCAATAGGCACAATGCTTTCCGGTACATCAACTAGTATTCAAACTTAGTTGGTATACATGGAATCCATTTTGGATATTGTGGAACTTTGCCATAATAGAGAGTCGATACCTTGTACCACTTCCTCATACGTAGTCAGTTCGTATTCCTCAATAAGATTGAAATCTTAATGAGGTGAGATCAGAAACCCATACCCCAGGTTGTTTTCTGACTCTATCCGACTTGCGCGGTTCTTGTGTATTCGAATATTATTGGTATAGTTTCGTCCTTGATGAACTATTTGAGTTCCATTAAGGAATCGATGCCTGGAACAGTATTACTCCGATTTTCATCGAGTTTTACTTTCCTCTCACTTACCACTGCATATAGGTATTCCTCTTAGGAAAACCGCATAGCGAGCAATAATTAAATTGTTCTCTAGTGAGTTGTATAAGTACTATACTTTGGTTTCCCTAGGATAACCTACAATTAGGCACTTATCCGATTTGGGTTCTAGTTTGGTATCATCCAAACATATGCCTAGCATTCCCAAATCTTCAGGAATGAGAAAACCCAGTTTCTTTCATGTTCATATCTAATATGAAGTCTGTCTAACAGATTTTATGGAACCTTATTCAAAATAAGTTCTGCACTGTTTATGGCTTATCCGTTAAAGGAAATGGTAGCTCAGAGCAACTCATGATTAACCTTATCATGTCAGACAAGATTCAGTTTCTCTACTCGGACACACCGTCAATTGACGTGTTCCGGGAGGAGTCCTCTTTGAAAGAATACTATACTCTTTCAAGTATATGAGAAACTTATTGCTTAAGTATTTTCATCATGGTCCAATCATGGTGTATAATACTTTAGCCGATCTGTTAGTCTACTTCGTGTCGAAACTCTTTGATTTCATCAAAAGTTTCCGATTCGTGTTTCAAAAGAAACACATAACCATAACGTGAGCCACATCCGTAAAGGTCACGAAACATTCATATCCCCCTCTAGCCTAGCTAGATATGGGCCCACTTACGTCACTATGACCAAGGGCTAACAGATTGGTGGCACTTACACTTTTACCAAGTAAAAAGGTGTTTTAGGCACTTTGCCCAATAAACTAGATTCGTAGACATCATTTGAATAGAATCAAATTCGTCCTAGTATCCACTCTTCAAAAGTGTGGATATACGAGTCTTGTTTAATTGTGTCCCAGACATCAATGCCACATTTAAGTCTCTTCTGATCAAATCAGTTCGAGCTTTTAGTTTGTCATGTTATATGTGTGAGATTGATTTATATTCAAAATATAAATGTTGTTATTCACATCTAATGTGTTTATCTCAATATCATCTTTATAAAATAAAACACTTTAGTGTTCTAGAATATAAAGATATATCCGCAACGGATTAAACCATGATATAGAGATAATGTATCTAGTCAAACTAGTTATATTTTAACAGTTTCCTAATTTAAGTACACACACAGAGGGTAGTTCCTAAACTTAGGTTTCTACGGTTAAAACAGCGATTGTCGTACCATTTCCGATTCGCAGATTAATCTCAACTGAAGTCAGTATCCTGCTTACCAGCAGATTCTGCTCATCAATGCATATTTTATGACAAACATATTTGAAGTTAGAGCCTTGCCCGTTCTTCAATTCCTTCATGTCTGCCTTGTCCATACGGCAGTCACGCTTCCGATCCCCGTTTGCCACAATTTAGGCAGACATCTTGGGATATGTCCTTTATCTTCCCAAAAGATTATAATGATTTTGCCTTTGCCCTTTTCGGTACCCCAGAAGCCTTTGGCCAAGCCTTGGCCTTCCGGAATGTCGAAATAAGATGTGCGCCTTGCGCTTCTTGCCTTATTGCAAACTTTGGCTTTGACTCCTTGAGTATAGCCATTAACTCTCCAAGAGTTTACTATTGCAATCTGTACTTCTAAGATCTAAAGATAGATCTATGAAGATCCTTCAATTTCAATATCATACTATAAGGATCTAATCCTTAGTTCTGACTAGGAAATTAAGGAGTCTATAGGGCAAGCTTAATGGATTAAGCACTAAAGTTATCATCACATGAATATTCCAAATATCATCTTCTATTATTTGCTTAACTCCGGGCTTAGGCTTAAGATGTTATTTTATCAAATAAAGTAACTTCTTAGTTTTCAGGACAATCCTGATTCATTATTCCCAATTTGAAAATTAAAGTCGTTTAAATACATTTTTCACCCATGATTATGTTTTAAACACTAATCTTTCAATTATCTTGATTCTAATAGTCCAACTATTTAATCAACGATTTTATGTACTATTTATTATAATGATTAATATAGTCCAACTATATAATCAACTATAATTTAAATTAGTTAACTTCAATTATATTGATTACTATAATCCAATTATAAAATCAACTATTAATTGAAATTAGTTAATTCAAATATATTGATTACTATAATCCAATTATATAATCAACTATAATGAATTAGTTTGAATACAGTCCAACTGTTTTAATTAAAACAACGATTAATTATTAGTCCAACTAATATATTAATTTATATGACGAAAAATTTGAAATGAGCGCGTATGGCAAATAACTAAACGAATATTGAAAATTTAATACTTGCCTCCCACTATTTTTCGGCGAGCCTCTAACCCTCTGTGGAGTACTCGGGAAACCTTGTTTCCTAGTGGGCTAGAATCTCGTTAAATAACACACAATCTTGACTTTGGCCAACAAATTGTATGATAATTAACTAGGTAGATCTCTAAGATCAATTGGATCCAATCCAATTACTAGATCCAATAGGTGGACATCCAAGTCCGAAACATATATCTTATATATGCCAATATATCCAATATATTGCCTAACCTTTTTCCTCTGAATCAACTAAGCCTTGGCTTTGGCACAACAAACTTAGTGATCCCAGTTAAGCGGAACTTATTGACCTTGGAAAGCTTCGTAATCAATGTCGATGGACAAGAAGTGATCTTGACTTTGGCCAACAAAACACAACTTGGATAAGACACCAATATGGAAAAAAGCCTTCATGAATCAACACATCCTCGATGGACAAAGGCCTTGACTTTGGCCAACAAACCAATGCCAGTCTGGATCTTGAGTAAGAATCACTCAATGGAAGGAAAAACCCTTAATATGATGTTGAGGGTTTTTCGCGTGCAAATTGGCAACCATTTATTATCTTTGTTAGGTCTCATCATCATACACCCTTAAACATGCATTCTAAACACATAATAAGGCGCATATAAATAAATATAATAATGATATGCGGATGGATACTTAACACATTGTTCCTAGAACAAATCTCTCTCTTTCCTCTCTCCCGCTAGCACAAGTATTACTTCTACCCGTTACATAACACTTCTAAAGTAACCTCATTTACATTGAGGGGAATAGGTGAGAAGAGAAATATAAAGAGTAAGGAGGTAATAGGCTGGACACGCAAGACCAATTAATAAATTCTAAATTTATTACAATAATTTCCAAAATTGCCCCACCCATCTAATATCCATCCTATATACATTATTCATGCATCGCAACCATGTATTCATTCAAGCATTTTATCAATCAATCTAATCCAATTAATTAATCTGATAATTAATGACCATTCAATGTTCAAACAACGATTTGATTTTGCGCGAGTCCAACTCATTTTACGAATAAGTACTCAAAGTACGAATTCTTGAATTAAATTAAACTACAACATTAAATCCAATTTAATTTGTATTTAATACTAATTCAGTATTTAATTCCAAATTAAATATTACACTTTATTAACGAACCTTTATGACTTAGATTCTAAATCTAATTGTTACGGGTCTCAAAGCCCGATTAACATCCAATGTCAATTTAATTTAAAGTCCAATGGGCTTTTAATTAATTTCTAAGGCATGGACTTTTGGTCAATATGGGTCAAACCCAAATACCAAAGCCCATTTAAGGAATCACCCTTATATGCCAAGAAACCAATTTAGGCCCAATTAATATTAAGGGTCCATTAGTCATAATTGGACTTTATGGATATGGTTTTGGGCCCAATTGGATCCAACCAATTTAGCCTAAACCCATCTTGGTACAACCAAGCCCATTAAAGCCAAATTACAACTTTTAAAGCCCAATTTCCAAAATAGGCCCAATTAATTAAATTACCAAATTCCAAATTTTATAACTTAATTAACAAAAAGTGTATTGACATAATTAATTACCCAAATTAACATTTCTAAAACATCAATTTACACAATTAATTATGCTCAATAACATCAAAACATGTCCAACACATTTTAATAAAAAATCAAACCCATTTCATGCTTACTAGTTTCGGCAATGGTATGGATTTCTTTGTCCGATTCGGTTTTAATCCAATCAAATCCAATTCAACATTACCCAATTGATTTCAAGTCATCCAATGAAGCAAAAATCAAAAATACCAAGACATTTAGGGCATAGTCATTCTCGGCCAAGCCTAGAATTTTGGGGAAAAATGATCCAATCTAATTTTCATGAAATTGATCCAATACAACGTCAATTAAACATCATTCAAGCATACTCAAACAAAGAATTTTATCAAATCATGCTCAAATTCAATTTACCCAATTTTAACCCTAAGTTCAAGTTTCATGCTCAAATGGCTCTGATACCATTGTTGGGTTTCTATGGTCTAACCGGGATCGTTTTAAGCAATGAAACAATATGCGAATACATCAAGGAGGTGCGGAATACTCACAATGATCGGTTGAGGGATGCGATGAACAACAAAAATCTTTGAAGCTCCCTTGAAGCTCTCGGCAGTGGGCTTTTGTGCTCTCCAAAATTTTCGTACATGGTCCTCCATTGTTGCTCCAAGCTCCAAGCTTTTAATTATGATTCCATGCTCACGGGTGCGGTTCCCTATCACCTTCGTAAGACTCCGGAAGTGTGCTAGCACCTTTGAAAAATTGCCACAATCTTTCTATTCTTCCTTCTCAACTCTCGGCAGTGGCAGTGAAAGAAGAATAAGAAAACAGCCCCTTTGGGCGTGAATGAGAGAAGAGAGAGGAGAGAAAAATGTTAAATGTATTTGGTTATTTTTATTTCCAAAATAAATACCAAATTTTACTTTCCAAAAAGTCAAGGCAATAAAGCCTCAACCACCTCCATCGACTATTCACATCACAATGACAAGTTGTCATGTCACTCAAAGTGACTAGACATCACATCAATCGATTGACTAGTGATTTGACGCTTGATGTGACTTGTGGGCCGCACTTGAATTCGAAATGCGAGTGCGCCAGCAAACACTCTCGGGCTCAAGTTCGCTAATTCCAAATTAACGAATTTTCCGTTGCGAAGAAATTAAATTAAATTTAATTAAATAACTTTGCCTAGCAAAATTACTATTTACGTCGCTAACGAATTAATTCTAAATTAACTTGTTTGCCCAATTAAAATCTAATTTCAATTATGCGTCGAAATCCAATTTCGTATAATATATTGAATATATTAATTTTATCGATTAATTCCAAATTAATCGTTCTCTCTCTTTAATTAATATTTTATCCCAGATAAAATATCTCCGCAATTAATCCCAGATTAATTTTCTCTCTCATCATTAATTAATCCCAGATTAATAAAGTACGAGTCATACGTCATCGGTGAATCTTCAGGAAACGACCCGTGAGATCTCCGGATATGTTGGCAGTAAATCTGGTCGTCGGACTATCCGAACACGTACGTACCTAGTACTACGTTTGTACCGATTTACAAGACAAGGTTGGCTTCTAGCAAAGCGCCATGCCTACCCAATCCTCTAGAAATATCCTTACAGGAATATGTGATCTATATCAGGCGTAGTATACGTAGTATTGCGTATTTCAATTCAGTATCGGATGTCACGTGCAAGGCCTGGGGCTGGAAATGTGTCTGCCTCGTAAGCAAATATCGGATCTCTGGTAACTAGTCTCTATAATCGGATAAACATGACCTAGTCATAATATCCCGATAGCTGCAGCATATAAGAGAACAAGTTCCGTATCCTACGTGATCACCATCTCCACTATGACTGGAGTGATACTTCCATCTCGACATCACTCTCAATACACTACAATTCTCAATATACCCAGAAGAGGCGTACACAGAACCTGTTAAAGCCCTGGACGACCAAAACCAAAGTACATTGATTGTCACAAGTATTAGCGGTGCAAGTGTTAGGTTAAGACCAAATACACCTACCCTGATTCGGACTTCCATAGACACATAGTCATACTACCAATGGAATTCTGATGGGTCTATCCAGAGCGAAGCTGTTTTCCGTACCATCGGTAAAACACAACCTCCTACTACACTTGCATGAGTATCCTATACCAAAATATATGAGAACTATGATGTTATGCCCTCACAACGCGCACAAGTGTAATACTAGTCTATTCTGCATTATCGATGTCCAATCTCAATAATACTACGACTATGGATATTTAATGATTAAACCATCATGGATTGATACTGTCTCATATCTTATCAATCTGAAACTAATCATATGGACCTTATATCATTTATACATCTTGGTGATCTAATCACAAATGATAAAAGAGCAATTTCCTTTGTCACATAGTTAATTTGTACAACAACACCATGATCTATACAAATAGTGACGCTATGGGTCATAACTGTCCAACACAAGTGGGGTGGGACCAAGGCGTTAATAAAACTTTCCAAACTAAAGTTAATTTAACCAAATGTATTACTAGAGTTAGATAATGATTTGGTGTCTTCCTTCACTCACTACCTTTTTATAGTCAAAAGGAAAAGCTGTGAAGACATCTAGATAATCATTTTCTCAAAGCTTATCTTAAAGCATATTTAAAGTATTGGACTAATTTGGAGGATCTATTGTTTATTCCTATCACCAAGGCAATAAGAGCCTAAGAGGTAAGGGTATTTAAGAGAGTCTGCTCCACCCTCCCTCTAGGGGATTTTCAATGGAGGAATCCATTTGACAGTTATTCTCTTAAACTTGCTAAAATCCTCAATAATATTTTATGTCTAAAATTTGCCTCCCATTGTAAAGTATAGACCCAAAGGGCTTAAACCGTATTGCCAGGACTAGGCTTTACCAGACTGACCAATACCAATTTGTCCCTAAATCGTACTATTGACAATGGTTTTACTTTTTTGATTCATAAGACGCAGCGACCCTTAGGCGTGGTCTTATAACTTAGTGGCAAAGATTGGGTGTCGACAAGTACTAGCATAAGTTATGGCATGTTTGATTGCCCAACCCAATGATCAAGGAATTGTGATTTATATCATAAATTGGTTGGGAACCTACCTAACTATCGTATTTTATAACGACCGGCCCTAGTTGGAGTTATGAAATGATGATAATGGGATCATTGCCCACAAGAAATCTATCATATTGGGGTTGATGCGATTTGTTTAAAATTTTAAAACAATTGAGTGGGAGTAACCTCACAATATTAAAAGCCCATGTTTTTATGAAACATTAATGAAAACATATTCCTAATTTTAACATTCTCTCTTAACATGTGGGTTAAAATATTTCACAAACATTCAAATGAAAAACAGAGTATCACTTCGTTCCATCATTGATGAGCATAAGCTCAAATGGGACAACTACAATGACTGGTTTAGAAACCTTAAAATTGTCTTACGACAAGAAAGGATTTTCTATGTTCTTGAAATACCATTTCCCCCTGAACCCGCAGAAGATGCTGACCAAAATACATTTGATATTTAGAAGAAACACGTCGATGATGATGAGCAAGCAGTTTGCATAATGCTTGGCTCTATGTCGGACGAACTTCAGAAAGCTCACGAAGATATGGATGCCCAAACCATCATCTTTCACTTCAAGGAGTTGTATGCAACTTCCATTCATACCGTGAGATTCCAAGTGTCATGTGTCTTATTCCAAACAAGGTATAAGGAAAGATCTGTTAGTGGACATGTGCTTAAGATGATTGGCCACATTGAAAAATTAGCCAACCTCGGGTTCATCATGGATCATGAGATAGGCCACGATCTAATTCTTCAGTCCTTACCAAAAGACTTCTCTACCTTTATTATGCAGTTTCATTTGTTTGATAAACAAGCCACTTTAGCAGAATTGCATAATCTGATAAAGTAAGCAGAGAATGGCTTGAAACCGGAGCTTAAAACATCCGTCATGCTTACGGGTACGGACCTGAAGCCACGAGGCCCAAAGAAAAATAAGGACAAGGCCAAGGCTCCAGATCACCTAAAGCCCAATGGTAAGATGGAGAAGAAAAAGGGAAAGGGGAAATGTTTCTTTTGTGGAAAGAATGGTCATTGGAAAAAAGACTGCAGATCCTTGAAAGCCAAGGAAGCTAGGGAAGACCAAGAGGCCAAGAAGCCTAATGCTTCAGGTATGTTGTATATGATTGAACTATATTCTTAAAACTCTGAACCTTCTACTTGTGTGCTTGACACCGGTTGTGGGACCCACTTGTGTAACAATGTGCAGGGCCTGAGAAACAATATGAGACTTCGTTATGGGGAGGTTGACTTACGCATGGGTAATGGTGCAAAACTGGCTGCATTGTGCGTGGGGACTTATTCATTAGTTTTGCCGAATAGTTTGGTTTTAGACTTAAAAGATTGTGTTTATGTACCTTCTCTAGTAAAGAACATCATTTCAATTTCTTTTTATGTAATAAAGGCTTTTCATGCCTAATAAGTTGTAATGAATGTTCTATTTATTTCAATGAAATAAAATATGGATATGGTATTTTGAATAATGGTATCTATGTCTTACAAACTAACAAAGAATGTTCAACCTCTAATATATACAACGTTAACTCGAATAATCTAAATGAATCACTTCTATGGCACAGTCGCTTAAGTCATATCAATGAAACAAGATTAACTAAGCTACATAAGGATGGGTATTTCAGACCCTTAAATATGAATCTTATGGAACTTGTGAGTCTTGTTTACTTGGTAAAATGACCAAATTACCCTTCAAAGGTAAAGGACAGCGTGCAACGGAGACATTAGAACTCATACACTCTGATGTATGCGGACCAATGTCAGTCACCGCTAGAGGTGGATTCTCATACTTCATTACCTTTATCGATGACCATTCGCGATATGGGTATGTGTACCTTATGCGGTACAAATCTGAAGCCTTGAGAAATTCAAAGACTTCAAGGCTGAAGTAGAAAACCAGCTTAAAAAAGTATTAAGTCACTAAGGTCGGACAGAGGTGGTGAATACTTAAGCAACGAATTTCAAGATTACTTGAGAGAAAATGGCATTGTTTCCCAGTGGACTCCTCCAGGAACTCCACAACATAATGGGGTCTCCGAAAGGAGAAATCAGACATTATTAGATATGGTCCGATCAATGATGCCAGGCACGGATCTACCTCTTTCATTTTGGGGTCTTGCTTTAGAAACTGCAACACTACTACTAAACCAAGTTACTTCCAAGACTGTTAGTCAAACACCATATGAGTTATGGTCTGGGAAACGTCCTAGTTTTAGTTATCTAAGAGTTTGGGGATGTGACGCATATGCTAAGCTCACACAAACTAACAAATTGGATGATAGGGCAGTTAAATGTAAGTTTGTAGGATATGCCATGAACTCAATAGCATACGTGTTCTACGTCCCAAATGAACAAAGAACATTTATCTCACGAAATGCTAAATTTTTAGATAATGAATTCATTCTCAAGAAATATAGTGGGAGTAGACTTGACCTCGATGAGGTACGAGAAGAACAAACTAACATAGAACTAAGCCCCAGGCCCCTCAAAAGGGCAGCGACGGAACAACCACAAGGTTATGAACTTAGAAGGTCTGGTAGGGACAGATATGAGCCTGAAAGATATGGTTTCCATATTGATGAGGAACATGATCAGGTCATTGATAATGACGATCCCACCAGTTATGACGAAGCAATGTGTGACATTGATTCAGTCAAGTGGCTTGAGGCCATGAAATCCGAAATAGACTATATGTATCAGAATCAAGTCTGGGTCTTGGTGGATGCACCTGAAGGGATAAAACCTATAAGCTGCAAGTGGATTTACAAGTGTAAAACTGATGCAGAGGGCAACATCCAAACCTATAAGGCTAGGTTGGTGGCGAAAGGTTATAGACAAATCCAAGGAATTGACTATGACGAAACCTTCTCACCTGTTGCAATGATAAAGTCCATTCGAATTTCACTGGCACTAGCTGCACACTTTGATTATGAGATTTGGCAGATGGATGTCAAAACAGATTTCCATAATGGGAACGTCGTAGAGGAAGTCTATATGATACAACCTGAGGGGTTTGCATCTAAGGATGATCATAATAAAGTATGCAAGCTTAAACGATCCATTTATGGACTCAAGTAAGCCTCCAGAAGTTGGAATATACGATTTGATGAGACAATCAAATAATTTGACTTCATCAAAAATGTAGACGAGCCTTGTGTTTACAGGAAAAGTAGTGGGAGTGTTGTTGTATTTCTTGTATTATATGTCGATGACATATTAATCATCGGGAATGATATTCCCATGATGAAAGCCACCAACAATGGTTATCTCAGAATTTCTCCATGAAAGATTTGGGAGAAGCAGCCTACATCCTCGGCATTAAGATCTACCGTAATAGATCTAAGAGGTTGTTAGGACTTTCTCAATCTACATACATAGATAAATTTTGAAAAGATTCACAATGGAAGATTCCAAAAGATGTAATTTACCTACTTGTCATGGAATCAAATTATCTAAGGAGCAATGTCCACATACTCATTCAGATAGAGAGCGTATGAGTAGGATCCATTATGCTTCAGCAATAGGATCGATCATGTACGCCATGCTATGTACAAGACATGATGTCTCTTATGCTCTTAGCATAACGAGCAGGTATCAGGCAAATCCCGGTGAGCAATACTGGGCAGCTGTCAAAACAATCCTCAAATATCTGAGAAGAACTAAGGATGTGTTTTTGACATACGGAGATTGTTCTGAGATGAAAGTCATTGGTTACTGTGATGCGAGCTTTCAGACCGATAGGGATGACAACAAATCGCAAATAGGATAACTGTTTACTTTAAATGGCGGAGCTGTCAGTTGGAAAAGCTCAAAGTAGTCAACTACATCAGACTCCACCACTGAAGCCGAGTATATTACAGCATTTAAGGCAGTTAAAGAAGCAGTCTGGAAAAAGAAGTTCATCACGGAGCTGAAAGTGCTTCCCGCGATAAAGAATTGCGTCACGATGTACTGTGACACACGGGCGCCATTGCTCAATCAAATGAACCAAGGTCCCACCAGAAATCCAAGCATGTACTCATGCGATTTTATCTCATCAGGGAGATTGTTGAGAGAAAAGAATTGATTATAGAGAAAATACCAACAGAAGATAATCTTGCAGATTCTCTGACTAAAGGGCTGACTCAATAAAAGCATGATAGGCACACCCGAAAGTATGGTGTCCAGATTCATACTAGTTGGCTATAGTGTAAGTGGGAGATTGTTAGGGATATGCCCTATACCCAACTTGTGGATGGGCTATATGTACATGTATTAGTAATATTTTCATTAATTAATAAAATGGCAATCTTTATTATACGTGTCTTACATAGATTATATAAATCATCAAACACTGTAATAAAGCCCTTGGAGTAATAAGATGATGGCTTTCATGCCTTATGAGATTTGTAATATTTTTTTGCCAATAAATACCAAGCCATTTCATTTGTAAATTTCATACCTTCCTTGGTTTCTTAAATAAGGATTAAAGATTGTATCTTGTGTGTTTTATTTAGTAGTTTTGTAATGTATTTTTATTTTTATTTTTTGTAGTAATAATAGTTTGTGTGTTTTTACTTTCTTTTATGTTTAGTAATTAATTTCTGCTAGGGAATGGTGAAGCTTTTATTAGTATAATTTAGATTAATCTCCCTTAATTATAATATATAAATTATCTTAAAACCTGACTTAATTGGATACCGCCTTTATCGTCGATTGGACTTAATTAAATTGATTTTAACCTGACTGAATTGGATACTGCCTTTATTGTCGGTTGGAATTTATTATAATCTGACTTAATCAGGATACCGCCTATATGATTGGTTGGTAATATCATGCAAATTTATATATTATAATAAGATAGATTTCTAAATTAGAAATAGTAAAGGTAGATTAATCTCACTTATATCATAATATGGAAATTATAATTTAATAATATGGATTAAATTTGATACCGCCTTAATGGCTAGTTTTATTTATGTAACATAATGTGACACCGCCTATATGGTCGGTATTTAGTTGACAGATGATTACCGCCTATATGACTGGTTTATGGACAAATAATAACACCGCCTTTATGGCTGGTTAACCTTAATTAGGTAACACTAACAATTTCTATATGATAATAAAACGAGATTTCTAAAAGTGGATCTCATAACCCCATCATTTTATTTTTATTCTAGGGAAGTTATGAAACACAATATTCACATGCTTAATAATTGATTTAATTATATTATAGGTAATACTTTAGTTTGATTATTGAATCTTAAGCTTAATGCTTCTTGTTGTCTGATCACTAATAAGATTGATGTGGTAAACTTAAAATGAACTTGGAAAAGGGATTTTAGGTTTCAGCCTTAGATTCAATGGCTCACGATCTCCCTTAAGGATCTATAAACCTTAAAAGATTTCCTTCCCGAATAGACATATACCTGTCGGGCAGGAGTAGCCATAATTGGAACTTCAATTTAATGAATTCAGGCAACTTGGTTAACATAGACATATGATTAATTGGGTTATTTGGGTATTTGCATCTGACCATCAGAATAGGCTTTTGCATATTTTCGTGTTCCCGGTTAGCAAACTGATTTATTATACATATATAAAAGAATCAATTCATCATTAGAATAATATTATGTGGAATCACAACCCTAGATGTTTGTGTCTTTTGTTTATTTTCCTTAGTATTTTCTTTTGTATTTTTATTTATTTATTTAGAAAATCCATAACAGTCCGGTTTTCTGAGGCCTGTTGTCCAGCCCAACAACTATCCTTGGATGTCAGAACCAATCAATACAACATTTTCTCAACAGAATGCAATGGGGAGATGTGAGATATGTGATGGAAACCACCCGAGCTATCAATGCATATACCTCTACAATTCAGGGTTGCAGAACTATCAGAGACTTTGATATAATGAACCAAAATATTTCACTGAACCACATTTTCCATCTTATCCACCATCAACCTACGATCTTCAAGGACCAGAACCATCAGTGGGAAGACAGTTGATAAACAGGCTCGAGAAACGGGAATTTGAACAGGATAAACACCTTACATAGGCTGACAAATGAATTGAGATAAATAATCAACAGCTAGAACTACATACCTTACGGAACAAATAACATTGACGAAGTCTTAAAATACCAAGCATTTCACGATGACACCTTAACAGAGGAATAGGTTGAGTAGTATCAAGAGCCAGAGGTATCAGTTCAGGATCTCGAACCAACAGAATCTCAATTTTATTTTTATTATTCATTAGTCTCTGATGAGGATCAAGAAGTAAAGCTGTCTGTACTAATTGCAAGTGAGGATGAAACTCTGTATCCTCAAAATGAAGATCTTGGAGTATGCATTGCACTGATGTTTGAAGAAGAGCTACCTGAACCATTATCAACCACAGAGGATAAAGACCTACAATCAGATATATCTTTACATCCTCAGGTTGACATTTATGGAGCATGCATTTCACAGATGACGGATGAAGAACTGAGCAATGAAATTCTGAAGTTCATCTGTGAAGAAGATGTGGAGAAAGAAACAGAACAAATGGAGGAGCAAATATCTGACCATATTGAAGATCTCTTGCATTCAGGGGAAACATCACTGTTGTAGACACTGCATTTTTGCATAGAAGCCCGATGATGAGCCTCGTATGGAGGCACTACCCGATAAGTTGCGGAAGTTGCGGGAAACAGACGTCGGAAGGGAAAATTCAAAATAAGTACATTCCCGATTTAATTCGTTTGTTTGATCTCGGGTTCGCTCGATGGATCTCCGTTTTAAATGTTAGCCTCGGCCCAAAATCCATGCAACCCACACCAAGCCACACGCCCAAGCCCCCACACACATACAAGCCACACGCCCAAGCCCACAAAGTCCAAGCCATACTCCCAAGGCCACTAAATCCAATCCAAAATATTCAAAACACATTTAACACATGCCAAAATCTAAATAAATCACCTTCCAAATTAAAGATATTCCCTCACAAAAAATACATAATATTCTTTCCTTAAATAAATTAATTAAATAAACACCATATTTGCTTGATTTGTTCCATTTTAAAGTCATGCACACACAAGGAAACCATAGCATGCACCATTAGAAAAGATGACATTTTCCAAACACTAGGCCCCCTCCCATTGGCTCTCCCTCATGAAAACCAAAAATAAAAAATAAAAAACCTAAGAACCTCTCATCTCTCGGATCTCTCTCATCAACTCACTCCTCTCCCATGCACATAAAACCTCTCAACCACCGAGTAAAATAAGAGACCTTAGCCCTCACGTCCTCTCTATTCAACAAAGCAAACACTGTAGTTTCACCGACCGAGACACACAAAGCAACGAACCCCCACTCATTTCTTCCCTTAGCCAACGTAAACACCATGCATCTCTCATCTTTCTCAAACAAATAAACCCTGAACGAACCTTCATCATTCTCTTCTTCACACCATCTCTCTCCCAAGAAGACAACTGGCCTCTCCTTCACACTCACAGCAGGCCCTAACCCAAACCTTCACCCAAAATCACGTGAAACCTACGGCAAATACACAGCCATCACACAGTTCAACACCCTCACGCACTGCCTCCATATCACCGACTTAGACACACACGACTCTCTCACACATTCACACCTCTTCACACTCAAGACAACCACAAGGCAAACACAAAAATAATAAACCCTAGACTCACGATCCATCTGGCTCTCTCATCAACTCTCGGCTCCCTCATCTCTTTTCTCTTCCTCTTTCATGGCTCTCTACCAAAAAGAAACACTCTCATCTCTCTCACAACCAACACACACCCCAAACCGACAACAAGAACTAACCAAGCCAATAACCGTGAAGCAACCAAACCTAGACACCTCACTCAACACACCTCACACCTTCAAAAAAAACCTTACACAGTAGACCACACAACTTTCGGCAGCTCACCTAGCCAAATAACAAACAAAAAAACTCACCGAGTAAAGATTAAACCATACTGCCCACCAGCCGATTAAATAAAAGCACAAAAGCAGCCCTCTCCCCACGGTCTCTCTCTCTCTCAACTGACTAACACACACAAAGCCATACATTCATACAAAACACTCCCTTAAAACATTAAACAGACATGTCTCTTTTCTCAGCCAAAGTAGCCAGGCAAGAAAGCAACGCAGAGCTCCTACAACCGAATAAAACAACGACAAACCAGTAAAAAAAAGCCATCCAAACCGTGACCAACAAAGCAATAACAAAATGCCCCATAACCGAACAACAAACTGACCTGAAACAGTAACAAAAATGCCCAAAAGCCCCCCTGAAAATAACCCAAAATAGTCCCAAAAAAAT
The DNA here is from genome assembly GCA_019454045.1 of Zanthoxylum bungeanum. Taxonomy (NCBI): domain Eukaryota; kingdom Viridiplantae; phylum Streptophyta; class Magnoliopsida; order Sapindales; family Rutaceae; genus Zanthoxylum; species Zanthoxylum bungeanum. The sequence continues at coordinate 23,941 of SKCR01019143.1, read as the reverse complement.
AGTGAACAAATAACCCAAAAATTGTCCCCGAACAGCCCCTGGAAATAAGCCCAAACTACAGTCCAAACAGCGAAGAATACAGAGAAATGAGCGGCTCCAAATAGTGAAACGGTTGAATAAAATATTGAACCAGGAAACCAGAAAAGTGATGAAGCATTAACCCTTCCGGCGACGACGTAACGCACTTCCGATGAACAACTTAAAAGGTAAGACCTGAGGGCCCCCTTTACTATTTATCTTTTCAATTATTCCTTGTCGATCACTCACATGCATCGTTATGTTTTATGTATAGTTTCATTTATGTTGTGTTAATGATTGCGTACTATCTCTTGCGGTATATCGTATGGAAACCCAGAAGTAAATTATGTAGCAGAATCCGAATGGACGATAGTGCGGTATGTACTTGGGATACAACTCCATGTACCGCTTGGGAAACTTCTAAGCACATGTTTCATTTTGTTATTTAATTTTGTGTTCATTCATTGTTTATGTTTTATTATTCCGTCATTTTACTTTCTGCGTGTTATTACTTTATTTATTCATACATTGCTATTTAGTGCGCATGGGATAATCATGTTGGGTTAAAGGTTCTCCATTCGAGGGAAATGCCTAAAGGCTACCTTTACCATGATGTCTTGCAGCGCCGACGAAGTATACTTGATTGAATGTGAAATACGTTCAATCGGGCATACGAGGTCCCATATAGATGTTGGCATTGGTCGCATCTCTTTTATTATTTCGTTATTTACTTTCCGCATGTTATTGCTTTATTTATTTACGCATTGTTAATCTAGTGCGCATGGGCTAATCATGTTGGATTAAAGGTCCTTCGTTTGAGGGAAATGCCTAAAGGCTACCTTTACCGCGATGTTTTACCGCGCCAGATGAAATATACTTGATTGAATGTGAAATACATTCAATCGGTATACGAGGTCCCATATAGATGTTGGCCTTGGTCGCATCTCTTTTATTATTCTGTTATTTACTTTTCGCATGTTATTGCTTTATTTATTTACGCATTGTTAATCTAGTGCGCATGGGCTAATCATGTTGGGTTAAAGGTCCTCCGTTTGAGGGAAATGCCTAAAGGCTACCTTTACCATGAGTCTTGCCGCGTCGGACGAAGTATACTTGATTGAATGTGAAATACGTTCAATCGGGCATACGAGGTCCCAAATAGATGTTGGCCTTGGTCGCATCTCTTTTATTATTCCGTTATTTACTTTCTGCATGTTATTGCTTTATTTAGTTATGCATTGTTAATCTAGTGTGCATGGGCTGATCGCGTTGGATTAAAGGTCCTCTATTTGAGGGAAATGCCTAAAGGCTACCTTTACCACGATGTTTTTTTCTGCGTCGGACAAAATATACTTGATTGAATGTGAAGTACGTTCAATCGGGCATATGAAGACCCATATAGATGTCGGCCTTGGTCGCATCTCTTTTATTATTCTGTCATTTACTTTCTGCATGTTATTCTGTCTATTTACTTTTGCATCGTCATTTGGTGTGCATGGGCTAATCGCGTTGGATTAAAGGTCCTCCATTTGAGGGAAATGCCTAAAGGCTACCTTTACCACAATGTTTTGCCGCGCCGGGTATACAAGATCCCATATGGACATTGGCCAAAGCTCTTGGTCACACCTTTCTTCTGTTGATCTTGTTATTCGCCTTTTTGGTTGTCATTTTTCATTTTTCACTTCGCATTCATACTGTGTTAATGATTGAGTGTTGCCTCTCGCGGTATATCAGATGGAAACCCAGACATAAATTCCGTAGTCGAATCTGAATGGACGGTAATGCGGTCTGTACTTGAGATACAACTCCATGTACCGCTTGAAAAATGCTCGCACACGTGTTTATGTCATTTTAGATACCACTTTGGTAATCTCGTTCAAACGTGTTCTCAAACGCTACACGAACGCATGCATTCTGCCTCATTTTCGTTCGAATGCGTTCTCAAACGCTACACGAACACATGCATTCTGCCTCATTTTTGTTCGAACGTGTTTCCGAATGCTACACGAACGCATATACAGTGAACCTACCTTCTTTCATCATATTTTATGCATGTTTGCCTCTTTGGTCATTTCTTTTACATTACGCACTTAATCATTTCTCTTTATTATTAAATCTTTTACTGTTATTATTTATTTACATTTTCGCACTTCTTTGTTAAATATATTCATGGAATTATGTATTTGCCTTCATTTTTATTTACGTTTATGGGTGTGCAAACCTGTTTTTTGATTAAATTATCTTGCATGTGTTGCATAAGACTTGGTTATATTATTGCATAAATCCTTTCATTACAATTGGCATAAGTAAGGGACCATTCCGAACTCAACGGTTTAAGGTCTTCCCTTGCGAGGGGTGAGTGCGGCCTTAAATCATTTCCCAGTTCACATTGGGTGGCGACTCCATTTATTCTCCGGTTTAGTCCCCTGCGGGCTACTCCGTACTCCCAACGAGCTGCGAGCCCGGACAGCGTCGCCCCTCTCTGTGCCGTGTCCACAACTTTATTGGGGAGTACACATCGAAAATACCACCCAAAAGCTTGACAGAGTGGAACTCCCATTCAAAGTCAAGCAACATACGAGACCTCCTGATTTCTTTCTTTCTTTTCAGGAACCACTGGAGCGAAAATGTTTAAGAAGGTGGCAGAAGCACTGAATGAGACAAAATTCTTTTTGCCACTTATCATTGGAGAAACCCTTCAAAAGCGACGCACATAGGATTATCTTTAATCGGACGTCCAAATCCACACTGAAGCCTCTTTGATGGATAGACTTAAGTCATGTCTGGCTTAAGACATAAAATTTAGCGCTAGCAGAGAGGCAACCCATGTAAAAATTTTATTTTTATTTAAATTTTAAATTTTTTATTTTTTTTATTTTGTGTATACATGTTGTAGAGATTTTAATTTTTTGTGTTTTTTTACAGGGAAAAACATAGACGGAGCACTTAAGGCAAAATAAAATAGTGAAAACGGGGTTACCACTGAATAAAGTTTGACAAAATCGCGAAGTTCAAAAGTTAATTCAGTAGAGACGGTGGGCTAAGGAGTCAACTCTTGATACGCGTCCTAGTGGATATATTCGTCAAATGACTCCATTTTACCAAAAAAATAAGTTAAATGGCCCCTAAAAGAAATCACGATAACATTGTTCCTTTATCATTCCTTTATTTTGTAACGCATTGGGGACAATGCTAGGTTTAGGTTTGGGGGTGAGGTTGTTTATGTTTATTTATTTTCTTCGTCATTTTTTCGTTCATGCATGTTTTTATTCTCTGCATGTCGTGTGTTTTGCATGTTTTACGTATTTTAATTTTTGCATAAAAAAAAAAGTCTGATGATGAGATTATTTGTCTTAGTAAAACGTTCTAGGAAAAGATAAATGCTAATTTCACTTTTATCCTATACTTTGAGCCTAATATCTAGGTCAGACTCATATGCACTTAAAAAATAGTTTTGTAACAGTTAGATAATAAGGAATTAACAAAGTGACTAGTTGAAATAATCGGTGGTTGATGAATGACCGTTTCCCTAAATATCTGTTTCTGTCTGCAGCTATTTTTGATGTGAGGAATGATGATAAAAAAAAATTGTGTATATCAATAAAAAATTTCTACTTAGTAACTGGACATCTTGCCTCAGTAAGCAGAGATTGTTCCCGTCAAACAGTAGAACCTTTTAACATCTGAGATCCGAGTAATTAAGTCCGTAGGGGTGTTTTAACACATAGTACCCTGAAGACAACTGGTTTGGGAGTCACTGGCCCAAAGCTCGCTACATGGATTAAAGATATTATAAAAAAAAGACATATGAAATCCGAGTAATTAAGTTCGTAGGGGTGTCTTAACACCTAGTGCCCTACAACCAACTAGTTTGGGAGTCACTAGTCCAAAGCTCGCTACATGGATTAAATATGTTACAAAAAAAAAATCATATACCTCACTTTGCGCAGATTGTAGTAGATAGAACAATTTTAGATAGTCAGGTTGATTTGACTCATTAACTACTGAGAATTAAGACAAACTCACTTAGTTAATCACTTAGAATCAAAGCTGTTTGTAGAATTATTCACACACACACTCAGAGTCTGATTTAGATACTTTGTTCAAAAGAAACGATTTTAGTTGTAGTATGCATTTTGAAGGTTCCTTTAACTTTGTTGCTAGACATTCTCTCAGGACATTGTATATATAGTTATTATTTTTTGTTTATTTTATTTTGTTTTTATGTGTGATTGCATGTGCATGTAATTGACGTTTGTGGGTATCGTCACTGTAAGCCCTCACGAGACTACAACTCATCCACTAGGGACACCTAGGGGTTTAAAGGCTTGTTGCATACGCTAAACGCAACCGTGATCCCTACGAAAGTGATTTAGTTTAATTTAGTTTCAGTTGTTTATTTTATTTTATTTTATTGTTTTGCTCGAGGACTAGCAAAATGTTAGGTTTGGGGGTGTGATGAGCGGAAAATATATCATTATTTACCGCCCCATTTACTTAATATTTTGTATAGTTTCTCGAGTTTTATTAACGTTTTGATGTGTTTTAGTTTATTTTGCAGATAAAATAAAATCGAAACTCAATGGAATCAATCATGAAGAAATATGGAATAAATAAGGGTAAAAACTGGACTTGATATTTGATTACGCCCAAAAATAACTTGCGGTTATCACAGTATAGCTGGGGTGTCGATTCCTCAGATAGATTGTTACAAGAACTAATTTACTTAAATAAAAACGTGAACAGTAACTTAAATAAATAAAACGATAGAATTGGTAATTAAAGTAAAGATAAGTAAAATAATGAAAAGATAATAAGAGAATAACAACAGAGAAAAGCAGCAAATCATCGGGAATCCCTGTTGTATCAAACTCATATATTTAGTTATTGATTCCTTTTATTACACAATTGAGGGTTTCACATCCCAAACCAACAATTGAAAGATATTCAATTCTACACATATTCAAATTCTAAGGTAATTAATGATTATTTTTTCTATGTTAACAGCACACAAAAGTCATCGTTATGAGCTATCTAACGTCGACAATATACCCTCAGACAATACTGCAGCAGAAGACCAACACATAAAACGACTTTTACCAGTCACAATTAAATTCGCAAACCACACATAGAAGAAGCATGACTTGATCTATATGGAATTTGACAAAACATAATTTTTGGATTAATAAATCAAAAGATAATAGAAAATAATAAACATCAATTTTATTAAACGATTAAAAGGTATTTTTATGAATCAAAAACATAAATAATAAAAGCCAAACACAAAAGTTCATCCCTACCTTTGCCTAGGAGATTAGTTCCCCATAAAAGAAATAAAAATAGCCTGGGATTGGAGAGACATATCGTTCTGAATTATCACGGCTCCACGTCCCGGCCTTGCGCTCTGATTTCTTCTCTCTCGGCTCGCGGCCACTGCTTCTCTGCTTTCTGCCTTTTTTTTGCGCACAGCAGCTGTTTTTGTGTGAGGCAGCAGCCTCTCGGCTGATCTGATTTTCTGTTTTTTATGCGTGAGCTGCTTCACGCAGCAAGCTCACCTTTTTATATTACACGCTGAAACCCTATTCTTTATGCAGCCGCCTCTTTCTCATGCAGCACAGCAGCCACGTGTTTGTTAATTTCTTCTTAAATCATGCGCCAGCCCACTTTGTTTATTTATTCATGCTGAAACTGCCCTTTTTGCTTTTACCCTTGTCTTTTAATTCCTACAATAATAAGAGAGAAATTACTAAATTAACTTAATTAATAAATACTTTCTAATTTAATATAATAACAAAAGTTATATAATAAAGTATAAAATATATAACTAAATACTGAACAATAAATCTGAATAAGTGATGTTTCAAGGTACATTTTCATGTACTTATCAATATTTGGATTTTAGAGGTTGGAAACTTGAAATGACCTTCTAACACAATATAATTTCGACAATTTCAACTTTGCGTAATTTGCGTATTGTGGCCATAAATTTCTACTCCAATATCGGATTGAGGTGATTCAAGTTCCAGATTAAAGAAAACTCAAAGATTTGCAATTTTGACGTTCATAATAATTTCGAATTCTGAAGTTTTCATGACCAAAATTAATAAAATATTCGTAAGTGTATTATGTGTAATTATTAAAACCATTTTCAAAACAAAAATAAAAATAAAAAAATGAAAATTGTCAAACTTCTTGCATGTTTGGTGGAGGATTTGGTGTCATGTTTTATGCCATGTTTGGTGGAGAAATTTGTGGAGGCAAAATTTTACCTATAAATACCAAGCCATTTCATTTGTAAATTTCATAATTTCCTTGGTTTCTTGAATAAGGATTAAGGATTGTATCTTGTGTTTTTTATTTAGTAGTTTTGTAATGTATTTTTATTTTTATTTTTAATAGTAATAATAGTTTTTGTGTTTTTACTTTCTTTTATGTTTAGTAGTTAATTTCTGCTGGGGAAGGGTGAAGCTTTTATTATTATAATTTAGATTAATCTCCCTTAATTATAATATATAAATTATCTTAAAACCTGACTTAATTGGATACCACCTTTAAGGTCGGTTGGACGTAATTAAATTGATTTTAACCTGACTGAATTGGATACCGCCTTTATAGTCGGTTGGAATTAATTATAATCTGACTTAATCAGGATACCGCCTATATGGTCGGTTGGTAATATCACGCAAATTTATATATTATAATAAGATAGATTTCTAAATTAGAAATAGTAAAGGTAGATTAAGCCCACTTATATTATAATATGGAAATTGTAATTTAAAAATATGGATTAAAGTTGATACCGCCTTAATGGTTGGTTTTATTTATGTAACATAATGTGACACCGCCTATATGGTTGGTATTTAGGTGACAGATGATTACCGCATATATGGCTGGTTTATGGACAAATAATAACACCGCCTTTATGGCTGGTTCAACTTAATTAGGTAACACTGACAATTTCTATATTATAAAGTGAGATTTCTAAAAGTGGATCCCCTAACCCCCAGTATTTTATTTTTATTCTAAGGAAGTGATGAAACACAATATTCACATGCTGAATAATTGATTTAATTATATTATAGGTAATACTTTAGTTTGTTTATTGAATATTAAGCTTAATGTTTCTTGTTGCTTGAGAACCAATAAGACTGATGTAGTAAACTTAAAATGAACTTGGAAAAAGGATTTTAGGTTTCAGCCTTAGATTCAATAGCTCACGATCTCACTTAAAGATAGATAACCCTTAAAAGATTTCTTTCCAGGATAGACATATACATGTCGGATGGGAGTAGCCATAATTTGAACGTGAACTTAATGTATTCAGGTAACTTGGTTAACATAGACATATGATTAATTGGGTTATTTGGGTATTTGCATCTGACCATCAGAAGAGGCTTTTGCATATTTTCGTGTTCCAGGTTAGCAAACTGATTTATTACACATATATAAAGGAGTCAATTCATCATTAGAATAATATTGTGTGGAATCACAACCCTAGATGTTTGTGTCTTTTGTTTATTTTCCTTTGTATTTTCTTTTGTATTTTCATTTATTTATTTATTTAGCAAATCCACATTCAACCACTCAATCAAGCAATCATTCCAAAAATAATTTGACACATACATAATAATATGAAATAAATCCCATCTTCATCAGATGTAACTTAACTTCCTCAATTTCTCTAAACTTCTGAAGATGACACACTTTGCAAGGACATTTTATCTTACTCCCTTGCATATATGCCGACTAACCACTATCATATTCAACAAATTCTAGTATTGTAGGCACTGCATTTTTGCATATAAGTCCCGATGATGAGTCTCACATGGAGACACTACCTCTTTAAGTTGTGGAAGTCGCGGGAAACGGACGTCGAAAGGGAAAATTCAGAAATTGATATCTTGTTGGACTAAATTCGTTTGCTTAGCTGTGGGTTCGCTCGTTGGACCTCTGTTTTAAAATTCATCCTCAACCCAAACACACCACCAAGCCACACACCACGCCCACCAAAAAGAACCAAACCCACGCCCAAATCCCCTTAGCTCACGCCCAAGCCCATTAAAACACATCCAAAATAATACATCACACATTAAAAACATACTAAAATCAAGACAAATCACCTTCCCAAATTAAAGAAATCAAATCAAATCAAATTAAATCATATTCCTAATTAAAAGAAATCAAATCAAATCAAACCAAATCACATTCCTAATCTAATTAAATCACATTCCTAAATTATAAAATCAAATCAAATCCCATAAATTATATTCCTAATTAAATTAAATCTCTTTCCTAAACTAAAAACATTTACCTTCCTAAATTAAAAAAGATCATTTCCTTATGATACACAAATTAAAAGATATCCCCATATAAACAAAACAACCCAGATCAGCCTTGACGTGAAGCATCCTCACCAGCCATCTTCACCCTTGCTCACTCTCTCGGCAATCAAGACCCCTCTTAGGAGCAGGCCATTCACGCATGCAACACCACATACTCTTCAGCCCACTCACTAAAACCCTTCAACAAAACATTCACGAAGACACCCTCACCCACGTTGCTCACAAACCCTCCACTGCCACGACACCTTGCAGCCCAAACGCACACGCTACTCTCACAAACACACAGTCCACTCAAAAAACGCACTGCCCTTCACCTTGCCGACACATAGCCTCACAAATTGCTCATCGAACAAAAACCAAGACACAACCTATTTCACGCACGCTAGCCAAACACAGCCTCGTTGACCATCACTCAGCCCCTCTATAACCGACAAAACACCCCACTTTATGTGAGCCACACTCATAAGCGAAAGGACCCCCCATAAACCGTGAACACAAATAAATAAACCAGTCCACAAAAAATTGCATCCAAAACCGCAAAACAGTAACCAGAAACACAGCCCAAATACAGCAGAAACAGTTAGCAAACAGCAGCCCAAAACATCGAAGCAACGAAGGAAAACAACGAACCAATGAATCGGAAAAGTTGCGGAGCATCAAACCTTCCAACAACCGCGTAACGCACTTCCAAGACACGACTTAAGAGGTTAGACCTGAGGGCACCCTTTTATCTATTCTCGTTCTTTTTCTTATTATTTATTATTATTTATTCGCATGCATATCGTTGATCTATGTATGTTGTGGCCATGGGATGAACGAAGTATGTGTTATCTCTTGCGGTATATCGGATGGAAACCCGGACGTAAATTCCGTAGCCGAATTCGAATGGATGGTAGTGCGGTCTGCACTCGGGATATAATGCCACATACCGCTTGAGAGACACACATATTTCGTTTCATCCAAGTTTGTGTTTATTCATTGTTTATTAGAAATAGTATATTACTTTTATGCATGATTAGGTTGTTTAGTTATTTATTTTTATGCATGATTTAGTTGGTTATTTTCAAGCATGATTAGTTATTTCTTTCGCATTAGGAATTTAATTTATGTTTATGTTTTGGTTGTTATTTATTTTTTCGTGTTTAATAATTCAATATGTTCATGAGATTATTGTGTGTTTGCCGTTATGACGACTTACTTTTATGCATGCAAACTTAGATATAGGTTATATGCAAACTTATATATAGGTTTTATTTTCATGTACGTTAACTTAGACAAATGATACTCTTGGGAATATATGTTTTGTAGACTTGGTTAGATTATTGCACAAATCTTTTCATTACAAGTGGCATAAGTAAGGGACCATTCTGAACCCAACGGTTTGAGGTCTTCCCTTGCGAGGGGTGAGTGCGGCCTTAAATCATTTTCCCAGTTCACACTGGGTGGCGACTCAATGTTATTTCTCCGGTTTATTCCCCCCGCGTGCTACTCCGTACTCCCAACCAGGCCGCGAGCCTGGGACAGCGTCGTCAAGTTCTGTGTCCTACAGTCTGGCGACTCTACTGGGGATAGAGAATCGGCCCCAAAATAATGTCTTCTAATGATTGTGATTTGTGCTTTAGCTAACCGTGTCTATAGTGGGTTGAAAGGGTTTGATCAAAGGCATTATTAAGGCTAGGTAATGGTTTGGTTTCTTCTTTCATTCACTACCTTTCTATAAGGAAAAGTTGTGAAGGCACCTAGATAATCATTTACTCGTAGCTTACCAGGATGGACTAATTTGGAGGACCTGTTGTTTATTCCTGTCACTAAGGCGATAAGAGCCTAAGTGGCTAGGGTTTTTAAGAGAGTTCGCTCCACCCTCCCTCTAGGGAATCTACAATGGGAAATCCATTTGACAGTCAGTCACAAACCATAACCCGTTGGCACGTACCTTAGGGTATAAAAAAGGTGCGCTCACTTGGTCGCTTGAACCCTTGAGTGGGGAGTCCTAGTTGTGGGTAATCCTTCGTCAGCGGGAGCCTGTGTCTATACTCCTATAAAACCGCATATGAACCGTAGTTGTAGGACTAAAAGAAACTATTCTGTTATGCTTGCGTTTAACACCATCATCATTTGGATTCAGTTGGACTTTTTGTCATGAGGTATGGGCTTGTTGGGCCATTTAAATTGGGACGAGTCCGTGCTTTATGGCAACTGGGCCAAAAGCTTATGAAATGCCAATGGGCCATCTTGTGTTTAGGCCTTTTATCATTTGAAGTTGTTTAGCCATGTTATCGCAAAAGTGTAAACTTGTTGGGCCTTTTCAACTAGGACAAGTTTGCACCGCGCAATAGTATGATTGAATGCTTTAAAATGATAATGGGCCGACTTATATATTCCATGCATCACACGCATCTCATGCATACATGCATCATGTTAACCCATGTCTTTTAAAAGCCATCATAGATATCCGTTGGGTTAGAGATTAAAAATAAAAAGTTTGTCAAGAAGGGTTTAGCAAACATGGATATCAGGGAAAAGGAAATTGAGAAACAGAAAACTTTACTACAAGGAAAGAAAGACAAGTCTGGGGGTGACCAGTCTACCACCCCGCGAATAAGGGATATATCAAGAACATGAGCAATGCCAAGAAGCTTTCGATAAGATCAGAGAATACTTGGTGAAACCTCATGTCTTGAAGCCTCCAAGACCGAGCAAACCCTTAGTACTGTATTTGGCCATAGAACCCGAAGCGCTAAGGGCGATGATGGTACAAGCAGATGAGACAGGGGTAGAGCATGCAGTCTAGTACCTCAGTAAGAAGATGCTTCCGTACGAAGCCCGCTATCAAGAAGTGGAGAAGATCTATTTGGCAATAGTGTGGGCGTCCAGAAAACTGCGTCATTACTTCCAATCTCGTACAAGATCCAAGTAGTAGCAAAGGAGAATCCCTTGAAGTTTCTGCATTCAGTGCCTTCGCTAGTTGGGAAATTAGGCAGATGGTTGGTGTTGCTGACAGAGTTCGATATTGAGTACCTCACTTCCAAAAGTAATCAAAGGGCGAGCCGTCGCAGAGTTCTTGGCATTACAACTGATAGAAGGAGATCAATACAAGTTTGAGTTCCCGGACGAGGAAATCCAAGCTATAACAGTCCAAGGATGGAAGATGTACTTTGACGGAGCAGTGAACTGCAAAGGAGCCGGAATCATAATTGTGATAGTAACCCCTGAAGGAGAAACCCTGCCTATGGCCAAGAGGTTGACATTCAGAGTTACCAACAATATGGATGAGTATGAAGCATGCGCCTTCGGATTGATGGCATTGATAGCCTTGAAAGCTAAGAGCGTGGAAGTCTATGGAGACTCGATGTTAGTAGTCCGACAACTGCAAGGAGAATGGGAATTGAAGGAAGAATAGTTGAAACCCTACTTATTCCACCTCTGGAATCCGGCACAAGCCCTCCCCGATTGTAAATTTCACCACTTTCCGCGAGAAGGAAATCAAATGGCCGACGCGTTGGCTACACTAGCCGCAACTTGGGAAAATCTGGAGAAGTTGGTGATGAAACCTCTAGTGTTGACAACGGCAAGCAGATCTGTCTACGAAATAGAAAAGGTCTTGGAATTAGAGATCAACGATGGGAAACCTTGGTACTACGGCATTCAGCGATACTTGGAACACGGGGAATTTTTGGAAGAAGCAAGCAAAAAATACAGGATAGCCATTCAGAAATTGGCTTCCCAATATGTGAGTTTGAAGGGAGAACTGTACAAGAGGCAAGCGAATGGCATTCAGTTGAAGTGCGTAAGAAAAGAAGAGACTCAAAAGGCAATGGAAGAAGTACATGCCGGGTATGTGGATCGCACATGAATGGGTTGAAATTGTCCAGCAAGTTAGTAAGACAAGGCTTTTACTGGTCGACCATGGAAGCTGACTGCGTGAAGCTGGTAAAGCATTGTCATGATTGTCAAGCACACGGTAACGTGAATCGTCTGCCGCTTACAGAGTTGCATGGGCTGTCAGAGCCGTGGCATTTCTCAGCATGGGGAATTGACATGATCAGAGAAATTTGACCGAACGCATCGAATGGACATCGCTTCATAGTAGTGGCAGTAGACTACTTTTCGAAATGGGTGGAAGCTGAGTCATTCCGTAATGTTACAGCAAAGCAGATGGCGAAGTTCATAGCCTGAAATCTCATATGCCGATATGGGATGCTGCATCATGTGGTCACAGACAATGGAGTCCAGTTCCAATGAGAAACAAAGACGATGCTACAGAAATACGGGATAGGACATCATAAGTCATCATCATACAGACCGCGGGCAAATAGAGCAGTTGAGGCAGCCAACAAGATGATAAAGACGATATTAGCCAAGATGAGAGAGAACTATAAAGATTGGGCCGATAAACTACCATACGCCCTGTGGGGATACAGAACTTCTGTGAGAACAACAACGGGAGCCACGCCTTACTTTTTGGTCTACGGAATGGAAGCAGTATTGCCAGTAGAAGTTGAGATACAGTCTATGCGGGTATTAGCAGAAACAGAATTACCTGAACAGAAATGGGCCTCACAGAGATTTGAACAGTTTTCTCTGCTGGATGAGAAGAGGATGAAGTCCTTACAGCATATGCAGATATACCAAAAGAGGTTGGCTCGAGCATTCAACAAAAATGTGCGTCCTACTAAAATCAGAAGGAGTGATCTGGTACTTAAACAGTCAAAGCCGTCGACGACCGACCCGAGGGGAAAGTTCAGACTTAACTGGGAAGGACCCTACATAGTCCAGAAAGTAATGGAAATGGGGCAGTGAGAATGTCAGACTTGGAAGGGAACGAGTTCACCGAGCCGTTCAACGTGGATAGATTGAAGCAGTATTTTGCCTAAGGAGAAGAAGACCGAGCAGTCATCGGCAGAAGACCTAACCCAACGGAATAGGAAATTCATTCATGCATGCATGCATACACGTAACGTATATGCATTCTTTTTTTGTTTCATTTTGTTTTGTATTCACATGATTTCAAAGAAGAAAAGAAGAAAACGACCAATGGAAGCCAACCAGAAGCAGCAACAATACAGTGTCAGCAGTTTTCAGGAATGAATCACAGGGTTGAGGCCTACATCAGCATTAGTTTCGGGATGAGTCCCAGGGTTGAGGCCCACATCAATATCAGTTTTGGGGATGAGTAACAGGGTTGATGCCCACGTTAGTATCGATTTTTGGAAAGGAATCCCAAGGGGCAAAGCCCACTTTATCAGTGGTTGAAAGGAAGAATTCCAATGAAAAAAAAAAAAGAGGGAGAAAAGTCCTTGATAGTTAGGCATATGTCCGGTGATGACATTGTTTGCTGCAGGGTAAAACCTTAGAAACGATAAGTGCAAGATGTGCTCTCATCCGGTATTCTGAGTGGATTGATCTCGGCTAGACTCACGAGCACTTGATTATGGGATTTTAGCAGTATAAGCCTGAGTGGTCGGCGAGATGACTAGTTGAAGAGATGGTGGATTAGTGAATGACCGTTTGCCTAGATGTCCATCCTGGTTTACTTATGCTACAATATATGATATGGTTGGAAAAAAAGAACAAGTCTCTGAAAAGAAAAAGAAAAATAGACCACCTATAACCGATAAGCGTGAAGCTACCCATGGGCGAGTACTAGGACCACCATGAGGAGAAATGCTACCTTAAATGGTAGGTGTGTCGAAAAAAAAAAGAGGAAAATAAAAAAAATACAAAAAGAATTTCAAAATGAAAAGAGAGAAAAGAAAGAGACGAAAAAAAAAGCCATATCATATTGAGTACGAGGAAGTAATCACAAAGTATGATCAAGACATCTCGGTTGGTTAGACCCACTGATCCATTCTTCGAGACAAAATCATCGAGTTGGTTTACTTAAGGATTAAGCTGCGAAAGAGCCTTGGCACACACACTAGGAGTCTAGTTCAGATCACTCATGTAGACGATCAGATTTGAGTGTATTAAATACTTTGAAGGTTCTCTTGTTTCGCCACGAAGCATCCGTTGAGGACGAAAAAATGTTTAAGCCATCAGGATTATCTCGTGAGAGGCAATACAGCATGTTGATATGCAACATCAACATCAATATCAGTGTGCGAGCGAGGCCCACATCAGTATCAGTGTGGGGGCGAGGCCCACATCAGTATCAGTTTGGGGGCGAGGCCCACATCAGCATCAATTTGCGGGTGAGGTCCACATCAGTATCAGTTTAGGGGTGAGGCCCAAATCAGTATCAGTTTGTGGGCGAGGCCCATATCAGTATCATTTTAAGGGCGAGGCCCACATCAGTATCGGTTTAGGGGCGAGGCCCACATCAATATCAGTTTAGGGGTGAGGGCCACATCAGTATCGGTTTGAGGGCGAGGCCCACATCAGCATCAGTTTGCGGGCGAGGCCGTCATCAGTATCGATTTGGGTGCGAGGCCCACATCAGTATCGGTTTGGGGGCGAGGCCCACATCAACATCAGTTTGGGGGTGAGGCCCACATCATTATCAGTTAGGGGAAGAGGTTATCAGTTAGGGGAAGAGGTCCACATCAGTATCGGGTTGGGGGCGAGGCCCATATCAGTATTGATTTGGGGGCGAGGCCCACATTAGTATCAGTTTGGGGGCGAGGCCCACATTGTCAGCGGTATTGGGATGCGTCCCAGGGTCGAGGGCCCACATTGTCAGCGGTATTGGGATGCGTCCCAAGGTCGAGGCCCCCGTTGTCAGTTGCAATTTCGGGATGCGTCTCAGGGTCGAGGACCCACTGCATCGTTAGTTGTAGTTCCGGGATGCGTCCCAGGGTCGAGGGCCCACTACATCATCAGAGTTAGGATGTTTCCCAGGGTCAAGGGCCCACATATCAGTCGCAGTTCCGGGATGCGTCCCAGGATTGAGGACCCACTGCATTGTCAGTTGTAGTTCCGGGATGCTTCCCAAGGTCGATGGCCCACTACATCATCAGTTTTAGGATGTGTCCCAGGGTTGAGGGCCCACACATCAGTTGCAGTTCCGGGATGCTTCCCCAGGTCGAGGGCCCATTGCATCATCAACTCAGTTCGAAGCAGCAGGACAGTCAGGTGGCAGCTGGCGAGCTAGGTAAGTAAAAATGCATTGCATAACTTTGATAGGATTGTCATTGTCACACACTACACAAGTCCCATCAAAGTGGGGGCGACTGTAGGCACTGAATTTTTGCATATAAGTCCCGATGATGAGTCTCACATGGAGACACTACCTCTTTAAGTTGTGGAAGTCGTGGGAAAAGGACGTCGGAAGGGAAAAGTCAAAAATTGATATCTTATTGGACTAAATTCGTTTGCTTAGCTGTGGGTTCGCTCGTTGGACCTCTGTTTTAAAATTCATCCTCAGCCCAAACACACCACCAAGCCACACAACAAGCCCACCAAAAAGAACCAAACCCACGCCCAAATCCCCTTAGCTCACGCCCAAGCCCATTAAAACACATCTAAAATAATAAATCACACATTAAACACATGTTAAAATCAAGACAAATCACCTTCCCAAATTAAAGAAATCAAATCAAATCAAATTCTTAATTAAAAGAAATCAAATCAAATCAAACCAAATCAAATTCCTAATCTAATTAAATCACATTCCTAAATTATAACATCAAATCAAATCCCATAAATTATATTCCTAATTAAATTAAATCCATTTCCTAAACTAAAACATTTACCATCCTAAATTAAAAAAGATCATTTCCTTATGATACACAAATTAAAAGATATCCCCATAATTGCAATATTCTTTCCCTACACGTATAAGGATAACCTCCACCCTTGCCTATAAAAAAAGCACAAACCCAACTCTTTTTTCCCTAGAGAGCTCATTCACGGCACAAATCAAAACAGATAAACAAAACAACCTAGTTCAGCCTTGACATGAAGCATCCTCACCAGCCATCTTCACCATTGCTCACTCTCTCGGCAATCAAGACCCCTCTCAGCAGCAGGCCATTCACGCACGCAACACCACATACCCTTCAGCCCACTCACTAAAATCCTTCAACAAACATTCACGAAGACACCCTCACCCACGCTGCTCACAAACCATCCACGGCCACGACACCTTACAGCCCAAACGCACACGCTACTCTCACAAACACACAGTCCACTCACAAAACGCATTGACCTTCACCTTGCCAACACATAGCCTCACAAATTGCTCATCGACCAAAAACAAAGACACAACCTATTTCACGCACGCTAGCAAAACACAGCCACGTTGACCATCACTCAGCCCCTCTATAACCGAAAAAACACCCCCATTTATGTGAGCCACACTCATAAGCCAAAGGACCCCCCCTAAACCGTGAACACAAATAAATAAACCATTCCACCAAAAATTGCATCCAAAACCCCAAAACAGTAACCAGAAACACAGCCCAAATACCGCAGAAACAGTGAGGAAACAGCAGCCCAAAACAGCGAAGCAATAAAGGAAAACAATGAACCAGTGAATCGGAAAAGTTGCGGAGCATCAATCCTTCCGACAACTGCGTAACGCACTTCCAAGAGACGACTTAAGAGGTTAGACCTGAGGGCACCCTTTTATCTATTCTCATTCTTTTTCTTATTATTTATCATTATTTATTCGCATGCGTATCGTTGATCTATGTATGTTGTGGCCATGGGATGAATGGATTATGAGTTATCTCTTGTGGTATATTGGATGGAAACCCGAACGTAAATTCCGTAGCTGAATCCGAATGGATGGTAGTGCGGTCTGCACTCGGGATACAATGCCACGTACCGCTTGAGAGACACACATATTTCGTTTCATCCAAGTTTGTGTTTATTCGTTATTTATTAGAAATAATATATTACTTTTATGCATGATTAGGTTGTTTAGTTATTTATTTTTATGCATGATTTAGTTGGTTATTTTCAAGCATGATTAGTTATTTCTTTCGCATTAGGAATTTAATTTATTTTATGTTTTGGTTGTTATTTATTTTTTCGCGTTTAATAATTCAATATGTTCATGAAATTATTGTGTGTTTGCCGTTATGACGACTTACTTTTATGCATGCAAACTTAGATATAGGTTATATGCAAACTTAGATATAGGTTTTATTTTCATGTACGTTAACTTAGACAAATGATACTCTTGGGAATATATGTTGCGTAGACTTGGTTAGATTATTGCACAAATCTTTTCATTACAAGTGGCATAAGTAAGGGACCATTTCGAACCCAACGGTTTGAGGTCTTCCCTTGCGAAGGGTGAGTGCGGCCTTAAATCATTTTCCCAGTTCACACTGGGTGGCGACTCCATGTTATTTCTCCGGTTTAGTCCCCCTACGGGCTACTCCGTACTCTCAACCAGGCCGCGATCCTGGGACAGCGTCGTCAAGTTCTATGTCCTACAAGTATCCCATTCACAAAGTCCATGTTAAGTGTGCCACCATTATTAAGCCTCACATACATCCACCCTCTATTTGAATTCATTTATGGTATGTTATAACTAAAATGGAAGAAAATTTCCAATTCACCCTGTTAGAGAAATAAACTTATCAAATTATACTATATACTTCAAAATAATCATCAACACATGTATAATACAAGTTCGTGATAAATGTGATTTTCTTATATAAATACAAACACACCAAGATAAAATCACTAAATATAAAAGTTCCTAATTAATTTGACAAAAAAATAATATACATTTTTTAATTAATATAATAGTAAGGAAAAAAACTCACCAATACTGAAGCAGAAGTGAACATAAATCTAGAAATGCAGTAGACAATGAGCAATGAGGTAGGGGAAAAAGAAAATTTATTTTTATATTCTGGATCGATAATTACCTATCGAATTTATTTCAGTCGGTAATTATTGACCGAATATCTTTGTCGATCGGTAAAATGTTTATTTTGGTGCCATATCTTGGCGCTAAATTATTGTTGGGAGCCTAATATTACCGACCGACTTATTATCGGTCGATAATTATCAGATTTTACTGACCGATATGTCATCGATTCGTAAATTTGACATAATACTGACCTATCTATTCGGTCGGTAAAATGAATTTGTTTACAGACTGAAAATACGATCGGTAAGACATCACTAAAAGCTTGGCGCTATTTGGAGCATATTTTTTCGACGGAATACCGACGTATTATTCTATCGGTAATATATCAGTCGAAAAAAGATCGGTAATGGGTCAAAAAAATTTTAATTTTTAAACAGTCGGTATTGGATTGGTAAAATCTGTCAGTAATCCAATATTTTCTTGTAGTGTCTATAAAAATGGGTTTCTTCCCTTAGATGGGGGAGGACGGAAAAAAAGAACGATAGCAACAAAACTGTTCAAATTAGGAAACACAGCAACCCTATTTTCCATCTCCAGCAAAAGATCCAGCAACCAATCTAATAGGTCACTAATACTATACCAATTAAATTAGTTTAATTGAGTAGATTAATTAGTAGAGACTAATGATATTAGTGATATAAATTTTAAGAGTTAAAATTGGTTAGGTCACTAATAATATACTAGTGTTAGTAAAAATTATGATTTAGCGGCCATAAATTTATTCACACTAGTAAATATAAAATATTAGATATTTTAAAATAGAAACCTTTATTTTAAAATAGTGAGTGGGAGAGGAACATACGACAGTATATCCCGCGATCTCCGTTGTTAGTCCGAAAATATGAGATTCAAAAGGCGCCTCGAGACGGTTTTGTTTTCGTCCCCCTATAGATGGTGTCCATTTTGGGTCAATATAATTTGGATTCCGAGATGATAGGTACTCTAGATGTATCTGGTGAACTGACATACCCTACGGTGGCACTTCACTAGTTAAGTCCAAGGGTTCTGAATTGACGGGTCACAATCACAAAGGAATGATTAAATGTTAATCAAAATTCTTTGATCAAATCAAACAGTGGTTGATTAATATAGGAATAAGAGTTATTCCCGCATTTATTAATCGATTGAGATTGTCTAATCTATCATACAAATACTTGACCTTTTTACGATGACACTTATTTGTGGGATAATAGATTTTTATGGCATAATAATTCTCTTAGGTTTCTAATTCGTTAGTCATGATTCATGCATCATGTTTAAATTTATGCCAAAATTATTTGATAGTTTTAATATGCAATGAATGAATACTAAATGCATGTTTATTTTTATTTTTCAGCCATGGTTTCGCCAATTATTTCCATACTCTCAAATGGTAAATTAAAGGGAGAAAACTATGTTAAGTGAAAAGTAACATGAACATTATCCTGCTCTGTGAAGACCTAATATTTTTCCTGACGGAGGAGTGTCCTCCCGAGCCGACTAGAAATGCTGGCCAAGCTCTGCGCGATGCCTACCAAAAATGGCTCACGGCTAATGAGAAGGCCCCCTGCTACTTGCTAGCAAGGATGTCCGAGGTTCTTGCTGGGAAGCATGAGCCTATGGCTACAATCTGTCAGATGATGGAGTCATTGCAGGGCATGTTTGGAAACTCTTCCGAAGAGTTTTCTACAGTTTAAAAGTAACTATGTTATGAACAAGTTGACTTTTACTTTAACCAAGCTGCTTAATGAGCTCACCCACTACGAGTCTATGCTCGTGGATCCTCGTAAGCCCAGTGCTAAGGCAAATATTGCTGAGTCTTCTAAATTTGGAAAGATAAAGAAGAAAGGAACTGGGAAGGCTAAGGAAAAACCAATGAAGAAGAAGAATAAGAAAGGCTCTAAGGATGCCAAGCCCAAAAGAAAGTGTTTCCACTGTGACAATGACGGGCATTGGAAAAGGAATTGTCCTAAATACCTTACTGAGATGAAAGAGAAAAAGGCTACAGGTAAATACCATTTACTTGTTATCAAATCTCTATTAGTGGAGGATGATAAATCCGCTTGGATTGTTGATTCTGGAGCAACTAACCATTTTTGTTCTTCTTTGCAGCTACTTGACTCATGAAGGGTGATTATGCCCAAACATAAATTGTGGTTATCAAAATATAGCTGGGGTGTCAATTCCTCAGAGAGATGGTTATAAGAACTAATTTACTCCAACAAAAATGTAAGCAATAACTTAAGGAAAATAAAACGAATGAATTTTATACTTTAAGATAAAAACTATGGAAAATAAATAAAAGGTATCAGCAGAGAGATATGTCAAAACATCGGGAATCCCTCTTATATCAAACTCATATATTTAGTTATTGATTCCTTTTATTACATAATTGTAGGTTTCACATCCCAACCCACAACCAGAAGATATTCAATTGTGCGCATATCAAATTCTAAGATAATTAATGATTATTTTCTCTATGTTAACATCACACAAAAGACATCATTATGAGCTATCTAACGTTGATAATATACCCTCAGTCAATACTGCAGCAGAATACCAACACATAAAATAACTTTTACCAGTCAAACTAGGTTCGTAAATCACACATAGAACCATGTCGTTTCAGCAAGAGCATTGAGAGTTTCAATTTTAAGTTTTTCAAATAATAAGAGCAGTGGGACTTAAAACCATGCCGTTTGAACAATGTTTTATTCATTCCTGATTTTCGCAGGAATTTGATTTATGTTTCCAAACTTTTGGATACTGATTTTTCAGTTTCTTTTAACAGTAATTTGGTTATTATTTGTAGAAATGGATTAACCATATCCATAGGAAACTCGGAAAATAACTTGTATGTGTTAAAACCGTTAACACATATGTCACAACTCAACACTGAAATGTTTAAGGTTGAGAAACCTAAAACAAAACAACAAAAGATTTCTCACGATGACACATATCTATGGCATCTTAGACTTGGTCATATCAGCCTTGACCGGATAGATAGGTTGATAAAGAATGGAGCTTTAAACCAGTTAAAGTTCAGAACTTTACCAGTCTGCGAATCATGTTTAGAAGGAAAAATGACCAAGAGACCTTGTACTGGAAAAGGTATAAGAGCCAGTCAACCACTTGAGCTAATACATTCGGACATTTGCGGACCAATGAATGTAAGAGCCCGAGGTGGTTATGAATACTTCGTCATATTTATTGACGATTATTCAAGATATGAGTATTTTTACCTAATGTATAACAAGTCAGATACTTTTAAAAAGTTCAAAGATGATCGTGCTGAGGTTGAGAACCAGTTACGTAAGACAATCAAAACACTATGATCGGATCGTGGAGGAGAATACATTGACAGAGATTTCGAGGAATTCTTAATTGAGCATAGGATTGTATCCCAGCTCACAGCACCTGGAAAACCACAGCAAAATGGTGTTGCAGAGAGGAGAAATCGGCCCTACTAAACATGATAAGATCTATGTTTAGTTATAGCTCATTACCTAGTTCATTCTGGGGATATGCATTGCAAACAACAATTTATATTCTAAATGTAGTTCCATCTAAGTCTGTTCCTAAGACTCCCTTAGAGTTGTGGGGTGGTCGTAAAACTAGTTTACGAAATTTTTGTATATGGGGGTGTCCAACACATGTGAAAGTTGGAGCCACGTTCATAGGTGTGCCTATTTGTAGGCTATCCTAAAGAAACTATAGGTGGATTCTTTTATAGCCATGAAGATTTCTAGAAGAGGACTATATGAGAGAGTTCAAACATCGTAGTAAGGTGTTACTCGAGGAGTTACTTATTGGTTCGACCAGCACGCCATCGTCAACAGCAGTTGAAAAACACATAACACCTTCGACATCTGAGCATCAGATGCAAGTTCGTCAGAATGATCTGCAACCTAGACATCTGATCGCTATCTAGGAGTTGGAAAGGCACAAGTTGTAACCTCCAGCGATGGTGTAGATGATCCATTGACATATCGTAGTGCAATGGATGATTTCGATAAAGAGGATTTATTCAAATCCATGAACCTATAGATGAAGTCTATGTACTCCAACTCAAACTGAGAACTTATAGACCAACCTGATAGGGTAAAACCTATAAGTTACAAGTAGATCTACAAGATAAAGAGGGGATCAGATGAGAAGGTACAGACCTTCAAGTCTAGGCTAGTAGACAAGGGTTATACCCAGAAAGAAGGAGTTGACTATATGGAAACTTTCTATCCATTGCCGCATATTATGATTATGAGATTTGGCAAATGGACGTCAAGACTGCTTTATTGAATGGCAATCTTGATTAATGTATCTATATGGTATAACCAGAGGGGGTTTATAACCCAAGGTCAAGAGAAAAAGGTTTGCAAGCTGCAAAGCCCCATTTATAGACTCAAGCAAGCATCTCGATCTTGGAACATAAGATTTGATACCACGATCAAGTCTTATGACTTTGAGCAGAATGTTGATGAACCTTGTGTATACAAGCGCGTCATTGACGGGAATGTGGTTTTTCTTGTTTAATACATCGATGATATTTTACTCATTGGGAACGATGTAAGGATATTATCGGACATGAAAACCTGGCTAGCTAACGAATTCCAAATGAAAGATTTGTGGAAGGCTAGTTATGTTCTTGGGATCCAGATACTTCGAGATTGCAAGAAACGACTACTAGCTACGTCTCAGACATCTTACATTAAGAAGATCATTGTGCGATTTGGGATACAGAACTCCAAGAAAGGCAATTTGCCTTAAAGTTGAGGAAATGAGACATATCACATATGCATTAGCAGTTGGTAGTCTTATTTATGCTATATTATGCACGAGACCAGACATCTGCTTTGCATTGGGAGTAGTCAGTAGGTTTCATTCTAACCCAAGTTTAGATCATTAGATGGCTGTAAAACACATTCTCAAGTATTTTAATAGAACGAGAGATTATATGCTTGTGTATTCTGGTGAGGATATGATCCTAAGAGGATATACAAACTCCGATTTTCAGACGGATGTCGATTCTAGGAAATCAACATCTAGATCAGTGTTTACCCTGGGGTGGTGGGGCTATAGTATGGTGGAGTATAAAACAATCTTGTATTGCTGACTCCATCATGGAGGTTGAGTATATAACAGCTTGCAAAGTAACTAAGGAAGCAGTCTGGCTCCGTAAGTTATTGAGAGATATGGAAGTCATTCCAGATATGGATAAACCACTTACACTTTATTGCGATAATAGTGGTGCAATAGCAAATTTAACGGAACCAAGAAGTCATAAGAGGGGAAAACATATAGAGAGGAAATATCATCTCATCAGGGAGAAAATGAAGAGATGAGACATTTCTGTTACAAAGATTGCATCTGCAGAGAACCTGACTGATCGTTTACAAAGACCTTGTCAGCTAAAATATTTGAAGGTCACCTAGATGGTCTAGGATTACGTGAAATGTCTCATTTGGTCTAGTGCGGGTGGGAGATTGTTGGGATATATGCCCTAGAGCTTCATGTAATGTAAACGGTTTATATGTTATGAAATAAAATGATGCATTATTCATTTATCCAAGTGTTTTTTCAAATATTGCATATTGTAAATTATCTTGATTACCATAGATTACTCGTGTACCTTCAGACTTAGTGTATGAGTGTCATACACAAGAGGATTTAAGTCTAAAGTTAGTAATCTAAAATAGTCCATAGAGAGAAAATAAAACGGGTATTTTGTTTGTGGTTTATCTATAGCTGTGGTCCATTCTATATTTATATGGCGACC
>SKCR01019142.1:0-43867 GCA_019454045.1 Zanthoxylum bungeanum | reverse complement strand
AAAGACATTAATACCTTACTTGGCCGAAAATTGCATGGTGGAATAGGTAAGGATTGGTTTTATTTTGGAAACAAAATAACCTAAGTATAAAAAAAAAATTATTTTTTCTTTTGTAGAGATTTAATTCTTGAACCCTAGCCACCTTTCATCATCTTCTTCATCCTCTCAAAAGTCGAGAAAAACAAAACTAAAGAAAAAGAAGAAAAACAATACAAAACATAAATGTGATTTAATCTCTAAATAGTTTAGGGATGTGATTTAATCTCTAAATAGTTTAGGGATTAATATTGTGAGTCTTGCCCACACAAATTTACGTTGGTAACAAGATATAGTTCGGAAGACTTTGTGGTGTCGAAAAAATAATCATATTCATCTAATTCTTGTTTGGTACTCGGTAGTGAGGCTTTATTTTGCTCAATGTCGCCCATTTACTTGGTGAAATGGAACTCGGTTTGGTTTCGTTTTAATCCAGTTATTTTTGGGAACATTTTGTGTCGTTTTGGGGCTGTGTTGGGGCTATTTTCAAGTGAAAAATCAGAACTGAAATACAGCCACTGTCCACGCATTTCAGGGGATGTTTCGGCAGTGCACTGGGCGTGAATCGGGTCCAAAACAGTCCAATTTTTGTGCAGCTATTCGGGGACTATTCCAGTGCTGTTTCGGGGCTGGAATTTTATCTAAAATTGAAGTAAAATTTCAGGGGTGGTACTGGTTCCATTCGGCCACTCAAATGGTCGAGTAGAAAAAAATTATAAGTCCGATCCATGTGTCTAAGCCGCTTCTGCTGCGCAAGGAAAGCATTTCCTACAGTATGTACGCGATGGGCTCAAGCACTTGTCATTCAATTGGGTTGTTATAAATTATTAACCTAGAATAATAAACTATTCACAAGCATCTTTCTACGGTCAGATAGAAATATCCAAATTAAACCAGTTAACTGTATGTTTATGTTAATTAATTTAAATCAAATTCATTAAGGCTAGGTTCTAATAGTGGCTCTACTACCCTTTAAGGTAGCATTTCTCCATCGAATGCTTACTCAGGGATAAATTAGAGAGTGAATGGAAGAAAGGACTCTCGTTTGCAGTCTTAATCTTCATTTTGACTCATGAGTAAGTCAACTTAGTGATTTCGGCTAAAAAATTAGCATCTAATGGGTTAATATTTGCCTATTACTCTTGATATGGTGCAACTTCTCTTTTTCTTTATCTTTTGACTAATATACCCTTTAAGGTAGCATTTCTCCTCATGATGGTCCTAACACTCGCCTATGCATATCACGTACCTCAAGCATTATGATAACCTTTTGTGATGGCAATCATTATGGCAATCTAATGGGTTAGAGAAGAAGAAAGACTAGACAAGAAGGGAATGACAAATGGTGTGAAAATGGCCACCGGTGACAATTCCCTTGTAGGCTGATTAGAAACTACTTTGAACAATATGGCATAACAGCTATAGACCGTGCTCAATGTTATCGCCAACCTGACAACTGATAAACGGTAAATATATCAATATTTATCACCCCTTTGTTTTGTATAGTTTCTTGAGTTTTGTGAATATTTTGATGTGTTTTTTGTATTTTGTAGATAAATAAGGTTTTAGGACTCACTGGAATCAAATCAGGGCCAAAATAGCAAAAAACGGACAAAAAGGACAAAATCGTCATTTCGGTGTCACAACACGCATCACCTCTGTGTCGCGACCGCTAACGTGCGCCGAACACATGTCAAGATCAGAGAAGCTTGCTGTCATGCGTACTTGCTAACATGTGCCTGCCACGTGTCAACATCCTAACAAATCTGCTAACATGCGCCGGACATATATCATCATCACATGCTATCGACAATCATCATTGACACGCATCATTACTGACGTCAGCGTCACATCGCGCACAACATTTCCATGTCGCGATGCCGATATAATAATTCTCCTGACAGCCACATGTCATCATCTCTGCAAAGTACGTGCCATGTGTCAACAATCGACGGCGCGTCGCGACGCGCAATGTTCCACGCGTCGTGACGCGCAGGACCAAACTTTGCCTATAAATTGAGGCCGAAATCAGAAGGAAAATTCATACCTTCTTCTGGGGATTTCCTTAAGAATACTAAGAATATTGTATCTTGTTTGTTTATTTACAGCTTTCTGTATTTAATTTTTTATTTTATGCAATAATTCTTTCTTTACTTTACTTTTCAGTCTTTATTTTTTACTTTTCAGTATGAGGAGGTAACTCCCCTCTGCTGGGGTGAAAGGTTAAACTTTTATTACTAATATTTAGATTAATCTCCCTTAATTATAATATATAAACTATTTAAAACCTGACTTAATGGAATACACCTTTATGGTCGGTTGGACTTAATTAAATTGATTTTAACCTGATTAAATTTGATACCGCCTTTATGGTCGGTTGGAAATAATCATAAATCTGACTTAATCAGAATACCGCCTATATGGTCGGTTGGCAATGTCATGCAAAGTTTATATATTATGATAGGGGAGATATCTAAAATAGAATTAATAAAAGTGGATCCTCTAACCCCAATATTTTCTTTATTGCTTTATTTACCTTTTTAATTTCCAAGCTTTACTTTATGTTATTTATTTTATTTAAGCTTTTACTAGTCCTAGATATGTGTTGTAACTAAATATCATATCTGGGGTTGTGTTGAATTCCAATATCACTGGTTTATAAGGGGTTATTTTATGACTTGAGTAATATAAAAGTTTATTTATTGAGTCTTAAGCTTAATGCTTCTTGTTAACTGGTCATTAATAAGATTGATCTGGTAAACTTAAAATGAACTTGACGAAGGGATTTTAGGTTTCATCCTTAGACTTAATAGCTCATGATCTCCATTAAGGATTAAGTACCCCTTAATAGATTTCCTTCCATGATAGACATATACCTGTCGAGCGGGGGTGTAGGCATTGCATTTTTACACATTAGCCCAATGATGAGTCTCGTATGGAGGCAACTACCTCTTTAGTCATGAAAGTCGCGGGAAACAGACGTTGGAAGGGTAAAGTTGGGAATTAGCATTTTGTTGGATTTAACTCGCTTGTTTCGCTTCGGGTTCGCTTGTTGGACATCTGTTTTAAAACACACCAAACCCATTAAAACACATCTCACAAATTAAATAATTAAAATATTTAAAACACATCTCACAAATTAAATAATTAAAACCAATTAAAATTAAACTTAAATTAAATTAAATCACATTCACCAATTTAATTGAACTTGAAATTAAATTAAATTAAATTCCTAATTTAAATAAAACACATTCCTAATTTAATTAAATCACCTACCAATTTAAATAAATCATATCCTTAACTAAAAAGAACAAATCAAATCAATTCCCCTAATTAAAAGATTTTCCCTATCTCATTTTAATTAAAAGATATCCCCAATTAACACACAAATCCTTCTCCTACCCAAAGAAGGTAAAAACCCTTCCCTTGGCCTATAAAAAGAACCATTCACCCATCTTTCCAAACCCTGGCTCACTCTCAAAAGAAAAACACACAAAAGAATAAACCCTAAGCCAGGAAACAAACACTCACGCACCCCTCACTTCTCCCCTGCCTTCACGCCTAGTGTAACAACAGCCCCCACTCACGTAAGCAACACTCACATACCCCTCACTCCCCCTGACCGATAGCCTCTCAAACCCTTCATCTATCAGCCTGCCATAAACCCTTTCATCCACGTTAGAAGCCCTCTATCACCTCACTCACTGCCAAAGAACAACCCTCAAACACGCACAGCCCCTATCTTCATCTCCCTCACGTAACAGCCCTGAGCAACAACAACTCACTACCACACCCATTCCTTCACGCACTGCTAAGCAACAAATCAGCAATCTCACGCCTCTTCAACAACGCAGACCGAATCGTCAACCCCTCTTTACTGCACCTTTACTGCCATAAAACAGCCCCCAAAAATGCCCCCACTGCACAGTTTCGTCCCCTGTTCTGGTCAGTTTTTGTTGCATCTTTAACCCATAAAACAGTCCTAAAATCACCTAAACACCATCCCAAAAATCTCCATAAAGTTTCCCTAAAAACCCTCACAAACGCACCTCCCTAAGCCTTCAAAATCACCCAAAACAGTCCGCTAAACCACCAAGACAGTGACCTGAAACGTAGCAGCGAAACAGCAGCGAAACGGACTTGGAACAGCAGCCCGAATAGCAAAACAGCGAGGAAGGACGTTGAGTTGGTGAACTAAAAGAGTAGAGGATCATTCACCCTTCCAACGGACGTGTAACGCCCTTTCTTAGACAACAAAAGAGGTTAGACCTGAGGGCACCTTTCTACTTATCTTCTTTATTGTTGTCTTATTTATTTTGATATATAATTGCATGAGAGTCGTTTGAAGCATGATGTGATTGTTGGATGAGCGGGATATGTGTTCTCTTTTGTGGTATATCGGATGGAAACCCGGACATAAATTCCATAGCCGATTCCGAATGGACGGTAATATGGTCTGCACTCGGGATACAATGCCACGTACCACATAAGATACACGTATCTTGTCTCATCCTAATTTGTATTTGAGCATGTTATAGTCTTTAGGTTATATGTTTATTATTTAAAGCATGGTTTAATTTAGTTTGTTATTTATTTGTTAAAGCATGTTTAGGTTGTTCATTATGCATGTTCTTAGTTTATGATGCGTTTGGGTAATGATTTATACATGTTGATTTAATGGTTCAATATGCTTGTTGTGTTACATTGCGTGGAATTATTTGGATGAAAGCATGTTAGATCTAAGTACCCTTGAGCATGAATGTTGAATAGATTCGGTTAGTTTATTGCACAAATTATATCATCACAAGTGACATAAGTAAGGAACCATTCCGAACCCAACGGTTTGAGGTCTTCCCTTGCGAGGGGTGAGTGCGGCCTTAAATCTTTGTCCCGGTTCACACCGGGTGGCGACTCCATGTTATTTCGTACTTCCCAACTAGGCCGCGAGCCTGGAACAATGTCGTCAAGTTCTGTTGTCTACAGGGGGTAGCCACAATTGGAAGTTAGTCTTAATGAATTCAGGTAACTTGGTTAACATAGACATATGATTAATTGGGTTATTTGGGTATTTGCATCTGACCATCGACAGAGGCTTTTGCATAATTTTGTGTTCCAGGTTAATAAACCGATATATTACACAAACGTGAAATAAAAAATTCATCTTTAAAAGATATTGGAAGAATTCACAACCCTAGATAGTTTTATAATATTGATTTTTCCTTTAATTTACATTCGTACTGTTTTATTTAATTGTCTTTAGTTTAAAATCACCATCCAATCAACAATCAAATCTATTAGATACTCTAAACATTTAACGTCATAAATTAATAGCCTAGGTATTAAGTCCTCATGGGATCGATACATTTTATACTACTTGAGCGATACATGCGCTTGCGTTACGTGAGTGATTTCACCGATCAAGTTTTTGGCGTCGTTGCCAGAGACTTATTTATCTTTCACTATTAATTTTGGGGTTAGATACTTTTACTTGTGTCTAATTTGTTATTGTTTTTTTTTTGTGTTTCAGGTTCTCAGACACTACATGAGACGACTAGAAGCTTTAAAATCCGACCGCTTGACCCAGAAATTGAAAGAACCATCAGACAGTTGAGAAGGGAAAGAAGTGAAGGTCAAGAAGCATTGATCAATATGGAACCTGAACCCTTGGAAGTCGCACCACCAATTCCCATTTGAGACAGAACTATTCTGGTGGTTGACGGCTTCATTTCATGTATTGTACTTCCTCATTTACTAGCAAATGTGTGTGACATCAAAACATGCATTCAAATGATACATCAATCAGTACAGTTTGGGGGGAATGCAACTGAAGATCCTAATGCCCACATCAGCAATGGAAGTTTGCGGCACATTCAATTATAACAGAGCGGCAGAAGAAGCAATGAGTCTGTGTGTATTCCTATATTCCTTGAAAGACAGAGCTAAAGCCTGGCTACATTCACTACCAGCAGGTTCCATCACAACTTGGAACCCTCTTGCCACAAAATTCCTTGCAAAGTACTTTCCCCTAGCCAGAACTGCAAAGCTGAGGAATGACATTACATCATTTGTACAACATAACTCAGAATCCCTCTGCGAAGCCTGGGAAAGATACAACAAGTTGCTCAGAAAATGTCCTCACCAAGAGATTGCAAAGTGGCTACAAGTCCAAACCTTCTGTAATGGACTTTCTGGACTAATAAGAACCACAATTGATGCTGCTGTTGGAGGAGCTTTAATGGAAAAAGGAGAAGATCATGCATGGGACTTAATTGAAGAAATGGCCAACAATAATTATTTGTGGCCAACAAAAGCAACATGATCCAACGAATAACAAGAATACACGAAGTCGGAGCCAACACAGCAATGAATGCCAAGCTGGAGCAGATGTGCAAATGCCTGGAATCACTTAACACGAAAGTTGTAAATATCGTCGGTGCCATAAGTTCACCATATGGAGAAGCACCGGAAGCAAACCAATATGATGAGATGGTGAATTATATCAACAATTTCAACAGACATTGAAATAATCCATATTCCAATACCTACAACCCAGGGTGGAGGAATCATCCCAATTTCACATGGAGCAACAATTCAGGGCAAAAGAACAATCCACCACCCGGATTCCAACAGCAAAACAAAGACCATGAGTATGAAAAAGAACCAGAAATAAAAGAATTGCTTGCAAAGATGTTCAAAAAGCAAGAAGCCAAATACGATGCTATATTTCAAGCCCAAACAGCATTCAATCAAAACCAATCAGCATCTATAAAGGCACTGGAAAATCAAATAGGACAACTGGCCAATGCTCAGAGTTACAGACTGCAATGTACCTTTCCTAGCAGCAGAGAACCAAATCCAAGAAACATGGGGAAATAGCAATATCATGCCATCACTTTGAAAAGTGGTACTGAAATCAACAAAAATGTTGGAGTCAAGGAAATTGTTGAGGAAGTTCCGAAAGAAAGCAGCGAAGCTGATCAACAGATAGAGGACAAAGAGGCAAAAGTAAATGATCGAGAAAGATTCACTCCACCTTTACCTTTTCCACAGCGTCTCCAGAAAAACAAACTTGATAAACAATTTGATTGATTCTTGGGGATCTTCAAAAATCTTCATATCAACATTCCATTTGTAGAAGCGTTGGAAGAAATATCCAGCTATGTCAAATTCATGAAAGATATTCTATCACAAAATGGGAGATTGGGAGATTACGAAACAGTAGCACTGACAGAGGAATGCAGCGCCATCATTCAGAGGAAGCTTCCCCAAGTTGAAAGATCCTAGCAGTTTCACCATTCCTTGCACCATAGGAGAACATAATTTCGGAAAGGCTTTATGTGATTTAAGTGCTAGTGTTAACTTGATGCCTTTTTCTATTTACAGGAAACTGCAAATTGGAGAAGCAATGCCCACCTCAGTCTCTCTACAACTTGTTGATAGATCGCTCAAATTCTGAGAGGTGTAGTTGAAGATGTGATGGTCAAAGTCGACAAACTCATTCTCCCATCAGATTTTTATTATCCTTGATATGGAGGAAGACTAATACGTGCCCAGCATCCTCGGGAGACCATTCTTGGCTACAGGTCGAACCATTATTGATGTACAAAAGGTGAACTAACCATGAGGGTACAGGACCAAGAAGTAAATTCAATGTTTTCAAAGCCATGGAATTCCCGAATGATGAAAAGAATGAGGAATGTTTCAGACTTGATGTGATAAATAGTACCGTCCAGAACTCCGATGCAATGTAAAGTTCCACTGACAAACTTAAAGCATGTCATCTACTTGTGGAGCCTAAAGATAAAGCGTACTGGACACTGAACAAGTTAAATCTTGAATTGCAAGCAACTGAAGAGACAAGGCTCCACCAACTAAATGAATTTGAGGAATTTCACATACAGCCTTTCAAAAATGCCAAATTATACAATGAAAATGCCAAGAAGAGACATGATGAGAAGTTAGTGCGCATACAATTGGAATCGGGACAACGGGTATTGTTCAGCAAATCAAGGTTGAAATTTTTCCCTGGAAGTTTAAAATCACGGTGGTCAGGTCCATTCTTAATCACTCAAGTTTTACCAGATAGAACCGTTGAGTTACATGATCCCAATTCTAATGAAACATTCAAGGTTAAAAGTAAGCGTGTCAAGCATTACTGGGGAGAATCATTTGAGCGACAAAAAGAAAGTGTCACACTTTCAGATCTAGCCTAACGTTCAAGCAGTCATGTCTAGCTGACGACGTTAAACTTAGCGCTAGCAGGAAGGTAACCCATGCAATTTGTGTATATATTAAGATTTGGTGTGTTTTATTTTTGTGTGTTTAATTTGTGTAGGTAAAGTCACATTTCAGGATGGAAGACGTTATCACAAATCTTCATAAGCAATTTCCTTCTCTCCCTCAAAACTCTCTTATGAAAGTCTACAAAGCTCGCATGGAATGAATGAGACTTCTGATGATCAAAGGTATTCCTAATGACATTCATTGGTTAATTGAAGCACGGGTCCGATTGGCAGGTTAGTCTTCTGACTCTTTTGTTTCATATCTACCTGGTTTAGGAAGAATCACCTATGTTTAAAAGAGAAGAGCTTAAAGAATGGGTTTTTGCTATAAATATGCATGCATGACATGTAATACTCGTTGTCGTTCTTTAGGAATGGTGTCTGATAGCCGTGAAGATAAAATTAAATTCATTAGGGATGGCTTAAGTAAGGAGTCTTTGGATGACATATCATTGACTCTTGAGATGCATCCCAGTGGATATGTGCATCATCCAATTCACATGTTATATACATAGTTTCGAAAAGAAAGACAACATTTAAGTCTCGGGAATCTGACTTTAAAAGACCATGTTTGCCAACTTATAAGAAAATCTGATGGGAAGCTTGTCTCTGACGCATAGACGTCATTCAAGCTGTTACTTCTTGTAAATATTATTATCTAATTGTCTTTAACTAATAATCGTGATTTGTTTTGTTATTCTCTTTTATTTTCTCCGACAGGATCCAGACTTTTTGACTTTCACGATTTATTTTACTGTTTAGCTAATAATTATCATTTGGCAGGTATTAGTGCTATTATAACTCACCCTTTTTCAGGTTCTATAAATTGAGCTCATCATTGCACTCTTGAAGACATCCAGAGTTGAGAAATAAAAAAAAAATTAGAAGCAACTTCAAGAAGATGAGTTGTAAATATCTGTGTGTTTTGAGGTAATAGTGCTGGTTCTAAGCCAGAATTTGTTGCGGCAGCACAAGAATTGGGTAGAGTCATAGCTGAAAGGAATATGCACTTAGTATATGGCAATGGCAATCTTGGACTAATGCGGTACATTTCAAAGGTCGTACAAGAAAGAGATAGTCAAGTTCTGGGAATCATTTTAAAACCTTTGGCAGAGGTGAATCTTATAGGACCATCAAATGGAGAGGAACCTATTGTACCAGGTATGTCTGAACGACTAGTTGAAATGATTTATCGTGTTGATGCATTTATTGCTCTGCCAGGTGGCTTGGGCATGATGGAGAAAATTTTTACAGTGCTATCTTGGGCGAACTTGAACATACACCAGAAACCAATTGGACTGCTTAACTCTGATTGATTTTATGACCTTCTTTACGTGTTTTTTGATGATGCCCGGAGAAATGGGTTCGTGTCAAAACCTGTAAAAGATATCATTTTCATTGTCAGAGCTGCCAATGATTTAATTGACCAACTTTTAGCCTTTGAACCACAAATTGACCCTATCATTTCCAAGATAAACTGGTCTGATAATTATCGTGGTAAGAAGAGTCGGATAAATCTGGATCTTAACCTTTAATTTTCTTTTTAGATGTAGAATTTCAGCTAACCAGGTACTATTTTCTAAACTCTTCTTCTATTTTTTAGACATTGGGGACAATGTCTCAATTAGGTTTGGGGGAGGGGAATAGTTGATTAGTATCTTATTTTTATTTTTTTCTTTGTGTTGTTTTTGTTTGGTTTTTAGTCAAAAATTTTCAAAAAAATTAAAATAATAATAATAATAAAATATATCTTGTGTTTTTATGTTTTTAATTTGACTAAGCAGGTGAAATTGGTGTGAGATAGCTGAGTAAGGAATTTCCACTCCTGAGACGTATTTCAACCTATTTCGTAACAAGTTAATTTTTGTTTATTTCCTTTTGAATTATTTAATTTGTGAATTCTCGATAATACTGACTAAATTGGATCTTCATATGCTCAGTTGACAGGTATTATCAATATGCATGGTAACATACGGCCATGAGTTGTAAGTGAAAAGTTTGTAACATTCAGTGCTCTAGTTTAATTGGAGGAAGCATCTAAAAAGCGATGGAATAATAAAAAAAACATCTGAGATCCGAGTAATTATGTCTGTATGGGTGTTTTAACACCTAGTGCCCTAAATCCAACTGGTTTGGGAGTCACTGGACCAAATGTCGCTACATGGATTGAAGATGTTATATAAAAAAAAGATATCTGAAATCCGAGTAATTATGTCTGTAATGGTGTTTTAACACCTAGTGTCCTAAAGCCAACTGGCTTGGGAGTCACTGGCCCAAAGCTCGCAACATAGATTAAAGATATTGTAAAAAAAAAATATCAGAAAAAAGTTCCATTGCTAAAAAAGGTGTGAATTCTGATATAACTTTAGGACAAAAATATTACTCTCTTTTCAACTACACTTATGAATATTGTGGGCACGATGATTTGATTAATACTTTGTTGGTTTTGTATATGGAGAATGGTAAAAAATCATCGGAGAATTTACTTATTTTGTAATTTAGAAAGATAGAAAACAATTATTAACTTGGATAAAAATTTTCACTTGTTTAGTCACTAAATTGTCTTGTGTGCATTAGATTGACGTTTGTGGGTATCGTCACTGTAAGCCCTCACGAGACTACAACTCGTCCACTAGGGACACCTGGGGGTTTAAAGGCTTGTTGCATACGCTAAATGCAACCGTGATCCCTACGAAAGTGGCTTAGATTAATTTTACTTTAAAGTTGTTTAATGTATTTTATTTTGTTATTTTACTCGAGGACTAGCAAAATGTTAGGTATTGGGGTGTGATAAGCGGTAAATATATCAATATTTACCCGCCCATTTGACTTAATATTTTATATAGTTTCTTGAGTTTTGTGAATATTTTGATGTGTTTTGTGTATTTTGTAGATAAATAAGATTTCAGGACTCACTAGAATCAAATCAGGGCCAAAACAGCGAAAAACGGACAAAAAGGCAAAATCATCATTTCGACGTCGTGACATGCATCACCTCTGCGTCGTGACCGCTAACGTGCGCCGGACACATATCAAGATCAGAGAATATTGCTATCATGCGCACTTGCTAACATGCGTCTGCCATGCGTCAACATCCCAACAAATCTGCTAACATGCGCCTGACACGTGTCATCATCACATGTTGCCGACAATCATCATCGACATGCATCATTACTGATGTCAGCATCCCGATGCACACAACCTTTCCACATCGCGACACCGAACCAATAATTCTGCCGACAGCCACGTGTCATCATCTCCATAAAGCGCGTGCCACATGTCACCAATCAACAGCGCCTCGCGACGCGTAATGTTCCACGCGTCGCGATGCGTATGACCAAACTTTGCCTATAAATTGAGGCCGAAATTAGAAGAAAATTCATACTTTCTTCTGGGGATTTCTTAAGAATACTAAGAAGATTGTACCTTGTTTGTTTATTTACAACTTTCTGTATTTAATTTTTTATTTTACGTAATAGTTCTTTCTTTACTTTACTTTACTTTTTACTTTTCAGTATGAAGAGGTAACTCCCCTCTACTGGGGTGAAAGGTTAAGCTTTTATTACTAATATTTAGATTAATCTCCCTTAATTATAATATATAAATTATTTAAAACCTGAATTAATAGGATACCGCCTTTATGGTCGGTTGGACTTAATTAAATTGATTTTAACCTGACTAAATTAGATACCGCCTTTATAGTTGGTTGGAATTAATCATAAATCTGACTTAATCAGAATACCACCTACATGGTGGATTGGTAATTCATGCAAAGTTTATATATTATGATAATAGAGATATCAAAAATAGAAGTAATAAAAGTGGATCCTCTAACCCCCAGCAATTTCTTTATTCTTTATTTACCTTTTTAATTTCCAAGCTTTACTTTATGTCATTTATTTTATTTAAGCTTTTACTAGTCCTAGATATGTGTTGTAACTAAATATCATATCTGGGATTGTGATGAATTCCAATATCACT
This sequence comes from Zanthoxylum bungeanum, assembly GCA_019454045.1. Classification (NCBI taxonomy): domain Eukaryota; kingdom Viridiplantae; phylum Streptophyta; class Magnoliopsida; order Sapindales; family Rutaceae; genus Zanthoxylum; species Zanthoxylum bungeanum. The sequence continues at coordinate 31,568 of SKCR01019142.1, read as the reverse complement.
GGTTTATAAGGGGTTATTTTATGACTTGAGTAATATAAAGGTTTTTTTATTGAGTCTTAAGCTTAATGCTTCTTGTTAACTGGCTATTAATAAGATTGATCTGGTAAACTTAAAATGAGAAGGGATTTTAGGTTTCAGCCTTAAACTTAATAGCCCACGATATCCCTTAAGGATTAGATACCCCTTAATATATTTCCTTCCAGGATAGACATATACTTGTCGGGCGGGGGTAGCCACAATTGGAACTTAATCTTAATGAATTCAGGTAACTTATTTAACATAGACATATGATTAATTGGGTTATTTGGGTATTTGCATCTGACCATCGACAGAGGCTTTTGCATAATTTCGTGTTCCAGATTAATAAACCAATATATTGCACAAACATGAGATAACAACTTCATCTTTAAAAGATATTGGAAGAATTCACAACCCTATATAGTTTTATAATATTGATTTTTCCTTTAATTTACATTTGCACTGTTTTATTTAATTGTCTTTAGTTTAAAATCACCATCCAATCAACAATCAAATCTATTAGATACTCGTAAACATTTAACGTTATAAATTAATGGCCTAGGTATTAAGTCCCCGTGGAATCGATACATTTTATACTACTTGAGCGATACGTACGCTTGCTTTACTTGAGTGATTTCACCGATCAACAACAACTCTGACAACACCCTAAACGACGAGGGCCGAGACTAATGAAATGAGGAATGAGGATCCTGAAAGTAGTAATGAGGGATTCCTTGTCCTAAGCAATGAACAAGGCATAGTGGAATACGTTGTCAAAAAAAAAAAAGCAAGAGTCATAGGCTGAGGATGAATAACATAAGATAAAATAGCGAATGGAGGTAGTAGCCCAAAAGATAAAGAGTAAACATGAAGAATTATTGGACTATATGTAAGTGTTCCTAGAACATGCCAAGATCGTATAAGAGTGATTTGTGTGTGAATTAATCGAAGGAAGTTGCGGAAAAACTCACCTTGATCGGATTTAGGATTTAAAAAAATTCCTTCTTTGTTGGAGCTCCAAGCTTGGTTGTTGAGTTCAAAACTCTAGGGTGAGTTTCCCTATCACCTTTCTATGACTCCCAAAGTTCTAGCTTTGTCCAAAATTGAAACAAAATTTCTTCTCCAAGAAGAACATGAATCGGCAATGGAGGATAGAGAAGAGAGAGATAGATGTGAATAGTAATGTTTAACAAAACTAATAATGTTTTCCAAATACAACTTCCTTTTATATTTTCCAAAAACAAAAGTCAAGTGTGTTGGAAAAAATGCATTAAATGCATCAACCACTTACATCAACAAATGACTAGTGATGTGAGTTAGTGGGTCCCACCACTTTGAATTCAAAATTCAAGTTGGCTTACATAAGACACTTTAATCCGATTAAACGAATTTCCGTCGCTACGTAATTAAATCCAATTTAATTAAATAATAATGCCTAGCAAAATTATTACGGAAGTCGCTTACGAATTAATTCTAAATTAATTCGTTTGCTTGAATTAAAATCCAATTTTAACTCCACGTTGAAATCTAATTTCAATTAATATATCTAATATATTATTTTAGCCCAATTAAATAAATTAAATAGTAAAATCCAATTTCACTATTAAATTTACTTTGCCGATTAATTCCAAATTAATCGCGTTCTCTCTTCTCGAAGAATTTAATCCCAGATAAATTCTCGACGCAATTAATCCCAAATTAATTCTTTCTCAGATAATTAATTCCCAGATTAATTATTACCGTGATTAATCCCAAATAAATTTTCTCTCTCATAATTAATCCTAGATTAATTCTGTTCGAGTCAAATATCATCGGTGAATCTTCGGGAAGCGACCCAAGAGATTCCTGGATATATTGGCAGTAAATGCGATCATCGGACTATCTGAACATGTGCGTACCTGGTACCACGTTCTTACCGATTTACAAGATATGGTTGGCTTCTAGCAAAGCACCGTTCATACCCAATTCTCCAGAAATATTCTTTAAAGGAATATATAATCTTTGTCAGGCGTAGTATACGTAGTATTGCGTATAACGATCCAGTATCGATATCACATGCTAGGTCTGGGGCTGGAATTTTGTCTGCCCCGTACGAAGCATATATCGGATCTCTGGTAACTAGTCTCTATAATCGGATAATCAAGACCTAGTCAAATTATCCCGATGACTGTAGTACTTAAGAGTACTAGTTCCGTATCCTACGTGATCATCATCTCCACATGACTGAAATGTCAAAGTCAAGTAAAAGATGAATTAAGTGCGGAAAATGTTTGAAATGTCATTAGAGGGAGCACCTATGATATGGTACCACAGCCTTGAGAAGAAAGTAAAAGATGAATTGAGAGCCCTAGTCGAAGCCTTCTTGCATCAATACGTCATGGGCATGAAGATTGATGTATCGTTCCGTGACTTAGAAAACACCAATCAAAAGCCTGATGAGAGCTTCAAGCAATACTTAGACCGCAAAAGAAGTCAACTATTAAATATATAGACTAGACCCTTAGAAAATTATCAAACCAAGATGATCATCAAGGGTAATAAGCTATTCATCTATAACTAACAGAGGAGGATGGCCTTAATGATCTCGGACTTTCGATAGTTAAATGAGACTATTATGGACCTAGAAGAAGAGGAAGTGGAGAACAAGAAGCTCTACGGCCAAGGGCAATATAAGAAGAATAATGGAGATGGCTCAGAAATAGCAAAAGTGAACACTGTCCAAAAATGACTTTTTTCCAACTTAGGAAGGTCAATGCCCATAATTTTAGCTAAACTTGATAAACTTGGTCTGTTGAAGCCCTTGGAGCCTAGTCCACTACCAAACCCAACTCATCCCCCACATGGACCCGAATCAATACTACCATTTCCACCAGAAGAATGGCCATGACATTAACAATGGCCTTCGCCTCATGCATGAGATCTAAAATATGATCGACATTGGTAGAATCCCAGATCCTGAAAAAGCCTCAACCATGCACTGAACGGGTTCCAAATTATCGTCTATACATCTTTATGTTCTATTCATGTGATGACTCTTTTAAATGTTCATGATGAAATAAATTATTTTCCAAATATTTCTCATCTCTTAATAAAAATGAGCATGTCTAAATTTGGAAAGAAGATTAAACTTTGGAATCACTAGCAAAATGCCATCCATAAATTCGCACTAAACTTGCACTTAGAATTGCAAAACACTTGGAAATAATTTATACTTGTAAAAATTGTAGAGACGGTTAAGGCACTTGACACTCATTTGATTCCCTTCCAAAGTTAAGGTTAAGTTGACACTAATTTAAGTAGATGTCGCAAACAAAAAATAAAGAAAAAAAATGAAAACAAAAAGAAAAGGAAAGGAGAAAAAAATAGGAAGAAAAAAAAAGGAAAAATAAAAAAGAGAGGAAAATGAAAGGAAAAATGGAGAGAAAGAAAGAAAAGTGTATCCCACAAAAAAATCTACCCCACTGTTTGGATTATTTAGTAACCAGGAGGATCATGAACCCCACAACTACTTTCGCATCAAACAACAAATCAAATAACGAGTATGCAAAGGAATTTGAGTTGGAGAAGTTAATGAGTAACCAGGGACTCACATTATAAATTTGTAGTCTTTGCGTCAAAAGGCAATTTGATGACTTAAGGAAGCTGATGATAAGCCTTACGTAAAAATAATATTTGAAAAGTCATGTTGATCCTCGACTAGGTGTTAGATTACATTGACCAAGAAAAAGATGAAAAAAGAACCGAAGTATTAGCACGAATCTACACTTGGTGCTACCATAAACCGATCCGGATTGCGCTTAATTCTTTGCTAGAAAATTACCGACATACATAGAGAAACATTCATAAGGTGAAACCTTAGTTGAAAATTGAATTTTGAATTTAGAAAATACTCGTACTTTGAAAAGAGACTGGATTTCAAAGGAAAAAAAACTTTTGAGAGAATGCAAGGAGTCATGACATGATAAAAATTTGGAAAGTAAGATTGATGATTTGGAAATCCCGGAGGACAACCTAGGCAAGGGGTGAGACAAAATCTGACAATACCTTTACAGAAGAACATCGTGACTCATGCACTCTCTCAAGTCGAAGAGCGGATATATAGTTAGGGATCATTTGCATTTGCATACATACATGCATACATACATACAAGCATACATGAATACAAGCATACATGCATACATGCATACGTACATATAACATTTCTTTTGCAGGAAATTTGGACAAAGCAAGCCTCCAAGAAATGGAACAAGAAATTAAGTTGAAGTCAAAAGATAAAGCCTTCAAGATACGAAGAACCTGATAGTCCGAAGGATAAGACATAGGGGCAAGGCCCGCCTAAACATAGTAACTGGGGACGAGGCCTACCTAGTTGTAATAGTTAGGGGTGACGCCCACCGCGAAATAAGGTTTTGGAACGCCTACAACAATATCAAGTTTTGGAATGCCTTTAGATAAAAAAAATTGGGTTTTGGAATGCCTACAACAGAAAAATATTTAGAGCAAAAATAGATTTTGGAACGCTTCAGATCGCAAAGGAAGTTTGTAGAAGGATCGCCCTAAAAGATGAAACATGACGATGAGTTTAGAACACCAACAGGTTTGGAATACTTATAGGTTTGGAAAATTGGTTGGTTTATAACACCAATAGATTTGGAATACCAACAGGTTTAAATTACTGAACGAAGTTGGAAAGCTAATAGGATTGGAACACTAAAGGTTTTGGAACGCCAACAGCTTTAGAATGCCAAAAAGATTGGAAATGGTCTTGGAACGCCAATGGATTTGGAACAATAATGAATTTGGAATATTGAAAATTTGGAATTAGAATTGGAAATGGCTTCGGAATACCAATGGGATTGGAACACTGTCGGAAGTAGAATGCCAATAGACTTAAGACACCATCAAATTTAGACAGTCGAATAGATTTAGAATATTACAAGATTTGGAACACTAAATGGATTTAGACCATCAATGAAGTTAGAAAGATGATAAGAAGAAAATATATCAATATTTACCGCCCCTTTTACTTAATATTTTGTATAGTTTCTCGAGTATTGTGAATATTTTTATGTGTTTTGTGTTATTTTGCAGATAAATAAAGTTTTGGAACTCACTAGATTTGAATCGGGGCTAAAATGGTGAAATTCGGATCAAAAAGGGCAAAATGGGAAATTTTATGTTCACGCGTCGCGACGCAAAACGTCCTTTGTGTCGAGACGCGCAATTGAGTATCTTGTTTATTTATTTACAACTTTCTTGTATTTAAATTTTATTTTAGCAATAAAAGTGTTTATGTTTTATTTAAAGTATGAGTGGGTAACTTCTTCAGCTGGGGTGAAAATGTGAAGCTTTTATTATTATAATTTAGATTAATCTCCCTTAGTTATAATATATAAATTATCTTAAAACCTGACTTAATGGGATACCGCCTTTACGGTCAGTTGGACTTAATTAAATTAATTTTGACCTGACTTAATTGGATACCGCCTTTATGGTCGGTTGGAATTAATTAAAATCTGACTTAATCAGGATACCGCCTATATGGTCAGTTGGTAATATAACCCAAATTTATATATTATAATAAGGGAGATTTCTAAATTATAAGTAATAAAAGTGGATCCTTTAACCCCGAAATTTTATTTTATTATTTTATTTTACCTTTTTAATTTTCAAAGTTGTTTTAAAATGTTTTATTTATTTTTGTCTTTAGTAATCCTAGGTATGTGTTGTAACTAAATACCTTATCTAGGGTTGTGATGAATTCCAATACTTGGGTAATAAATTGGTTTATTTATTAAGTCTTAATCTTAATGCTTCTTATTGACTGGCCACTAATAAGATTGATTTGGTAAACTTAAAATGAACTTGACGAAGGGATTTTAGGTTTCAGCTTTAGACTCAATAGCTCACGATCTTACCTTAGAGTAGATTTCTCTTAAGGTAGATTTCTTTCCAAGATAGACATATACCTGTCAGACGTGGGTAGCAACAATTGGAACTTAATCTTAATGAATTCAGAGTATCTTGGTTAACATAGACATATAGTTAATTGAGTTACTTTGGGTGTTTGCATCTGACCATCGACAAAGGCTTTTGTATATTTTCGTGTTCCAGGTTAATAAACTGATATATTACGCAAACATGAGATAATCACTTTATCTTTAAAAGATATTGGAAGGATTCACAACCCTAGATAGCTTTATAATATTGATTTTTCCTTTAATTTACTTTCACACTGTTTTAATTACTTGTCTTTAATAAACATCACCAATCAACCAGCAATCAAATCAATTAGATACTCGTAGACATTTAGCTTCATAAATTGATAGCATAGGTATTAAGTCCTCGTGGGATCGATACATTTTATACTACTTGAGCGATACGTGCATGTGTTACGTGTGTGTTTACCACCGATCAAAAGACTTGGAACGAGAATTAGAAATCCAGACAGATTTGGAAAAGCTGGACAAATGTGGAAATTAGAGTTGGAAATTTGGAACAAATATCCGATAACTCAAACCTCAGAATGAGGATGAATGTGAGATAGTTTAAGGAATAGAATGAGAACCTCATGAATGAGGATGAATACGAGATAGATTCAAGAAAGAAGTAGAACCTTAGGAATGAAGAATTAAAGAATGAAGTAAAACCTCAAGAATGAAGATGGACATGACATAGCTTTATGAATGAAGTAGAAATTCAGAAATAAGGATAAATATTAGATAGGTTCGGTAATGAAGTGGAACCTCGATAATGAGGATGAATATAAGATAGCTTCAGGAATGAAGCGGAACCTTGAGAATGAGGATGAATATAAGATACTATCGGGAATGAAATAAGACTTCAGGAAAGAGGATGAATGTATGACAACTTTGGGAACGAGCCTTCGACTTTAGAAATTGAATAAAATTTTTATGTAGTAACTTGAAAGTTTACTCTAGCATTATAATATTATATAAGGGCTGTTGTATATAATAGTGGCATGCTTCGTCCACTTTTAACGTAGATTGCATTTATTTTACTTTGATAGGCTATATCAAGAATATTACATATTCTTATTGTATCATAGATCGTCGGACCAATCAACCACTCGTCTCCGAGTTACTTTTTGTAGCCTATCACTGTGAGTACATGCCTCATTTCATGTTTTCCTTATTTATATTTTAAAGGATTTAAATTTTGATGATTTTGATTTGATTGAGTTTTATTTATTAATGAACATGCATAATGATTATACGTTTCTGTCTCTGTGTTTGTTAAATGTTTTCATGATTTTTAAATTATATGTTTCCTCTGAGACGTTTGATCAATGATATAAGTTTATGTTCCAGTCCATGACCCATGTTTTCATATTTTATGACCTATCATTATGTTTCCGTTGGGGAACTTGTTTATGGTCTCAACCATCAGAAAATAGATCAACTCGCTACCTTGCCGTCAATTAGTTGTTTCATTCCTTGCTTAGTCATTGCGCGCGACTTGGGCGTGGACCACTTGATATGTTTTGTCAATGACATTCATGGCAATGATATAAACTTTGAGTTTTAAAGTTGTTTTGATAAGCTTCTGTATATGATGAGATTTATTTGTTTTGGTATCCACTCACTGAGTCTAAAAGACTTACCCCCACCAATTTGTTAATGTTTTACAGGACATTCATGTTCTTTTGTTGACACCATACATAACCTTGGTGAATATAGCTCGTTGGATGTTGGATATTGTCTTACAAGGCACATAAGGGACATTTGTATTATATTTTATTGTTATATATATAATGGGAAAGTGTTTTATTGTGAATTACATTTGATTAATAGTTGTAAAGTATTTGAATATGCTTGTAATGAATTGTGTATGTGGGCATGGAGCCCTCTTTACATTTGCTTCTTGTGAGATGGTTATATGAGGATATCATAATTTACAAGTGTCATATAATAGGTCTTGGTATGTGTCAGGCTTTAGAGACTAGATGGTCCGACTTTCTGCATATAATATTATGAATTCCTTATCGTGTTACAGTTATGGTATCAGAGCGAGAGATTAAAGGTTAGGATTAAAGGTCGTTGACTTGCAAACAAAGGTTATGTGCACTTTACATGTGAAGCATGTCTCAGATACTCATATGTAGAATGCTAACTATCTGATATTTCTATCATCCAAGTGCATCTTTAAATCTCTTGTAGAATATATATATATATATATATATATATATATATATATATATATATATATATAACTGTTTCCCTATGATCTAATGCTTCAAAATTTTCATTGTAGAATTAGGCTATGCCATCGAGAAGACAAGGTGCGCGTGGTAGGGCACCATAAGAGATTACCCCCAATCAAGGCTCTTCGACACCTCACAGGCCTGTGCCAAAGTGAAGAGGGTGATGTGCTGGTAGAGGTGGTAGAACAATGAGAGCTCATGTAGCTGAAGCTCCAGTAACTAATGTTGCCCCCATAGGTATGCAATAAATCCATCAAACCCTGCAGACCTTGGTAAATCTTATGACCCAACCGCAACAACATGCCCAAGCCCCTACTATACCTCATCTACCACTTGTTCAACCTCAAGCCCAAGTTCTCGAGGGTCGAGTGCAAGAATTAGTTGTGACTCTACAGGAGTTCAAAAAACTACACCCACCTACATTCATTGGCATGAACCAAGTGTAGGAGTGAAGTAGGATTTATCGCTATACCTATGACATCGGTGACCATGACATTATTGGGCTCACAGCCCCTAAAGAGTACATATAGTACACGAGAAACTTACCGGAGAATAAAGGAGTCCTCACTTAGTATAAGACACCGAGAATGATTTAAGGCCATATTACACCCCTGGCAAGGTCCAACCTTAAACCTGTTTAAGTTCAAAATTATCCATTAATAATCACAATATAATATCCGAGTTCAAAAGAGGATCCACATAGCTTATAACGTAAGAATCACACAAAAGATTTTATATTTCACAAGACAGACACACATTATAAAAGTAATAAAGGAACAGTAATAATAACATGCAAAATAAACTTGGCCGGACATATCTTGGCTCTGGCCGGATATATATGATCTATGTATGTCCGGTCGAACCTGAATGAAGGTTGGCCATACTTACTACGTAAACTAGTAAAATCTTATACTCGGAATTACGTCAAGATGATAGTCATAACAACATTAAAAATGGTTAGATCAAGAGTAAATCAGTAACAACAATAAATAAACAGTAAATTATAATGAAAACAGAAATAGTATGATAATGATAAGAAATGGAATTAGAACCTTGCACGTCCGCTTTCGTGTTATATGTGGAATTGTATCCCGAGTAAAAACCATACTACCATCCATTCAGAATCGGCTATGGAATCTATGTATGGGTTTTCATCCTATATACCACGGAAAACAGAAAGTCAAGTGTAGCCAGTGGAGTGGCCAGACTTTCTGTATGACAAATGTATGTCTGGCCGAACATACATGATGTCCAGCCGAATATATAGTATCAGGATAACAGTAAAATATATGAAGTCCAAGGTTTTGGGGCTCTTAAGTCTTACCTTTGAGTGTAACTCGGTTCCAAGGACACCTCTGAAGATTTGGTTTGGCTGCTAGGTCTTGTTGGAAGGGAAATTTAAGGTTGATGTGTTTTCTCTATTTTTGAGCATTCTCCAAGAATCGAATTCCCTTTTTGTGTGTTTTGATCTCTTTTTTATATTGTGTAGGTTTTCGTTAATAAGGAAAATATCCATCTGATCATAAAATCCGTTAAGAATGTAATTAAGGTTTTATGGAAATCGATTAAGAAGGAAATATATCGAATCCTTCTATAAAATTGGAAACCTGATGCATATTCGGCTGGATTTTAAGGCATATCAGACCATACATATGTCACATCCAGCTAGGTTTGGTGGCTAACTCTTTTAAGATCTTCTAAGGTTTCTTTCCCTTCCAGCATTAAACCCAAAAACTTTCTCAAACCTCTTAGGTATGTTCCCATAAGAGACTAATCATCAGAGCATGTGTAAAAATACAGTGTCCACCTAGCCTCAACCCTAATGGTTTTATTGAAGAATATGACAAAATCTGCCAAACTTTAGGATGTTCATCTGTCCGAACGATACCAATCTTATTGCCAGAATAGGCCCGTCGGGATAACTAAGATTTAAAACCTATTGAAAATTCATCTTGAATCTCCTTTCGGGATTTCTAAGGTTTAAAACCTACTTACACATGATTATACACGTGTCAATATGACATGCATGATGAATTTACTGTACTAGGCATGTCATGAATTACCAAGGTGTTTCATTCTCCCCCTTAAAATATGATTCGTCCTCGAATCCTAACCTGTTTGTAGATTGTATAACTGACCTATCTTTCTCTAATTGTATCATGCAATGCTATCATGTCCTTTACAATCAGTGATATTCCAATTATCACATGAAATGATTCAATTCTAAGTAAATAGGTAGGATGACTTACATAGAATCGACGGACTTGCTGCAGTCATTGACGCCTAGGACTTTTCTCGATTACCATATCTGTCACATCTCAGTTTCCCAAGACGTGACCAATAGGAGACTACATAGCCATTTATTTGAGCCTCATGACTTATGCATACCTAACATGCTGTGAATTCAAACTTGGGATAACTAACACACATACATGCATACAAACTCATATATAAAACGCATGCTTGATTGAACCTAATAAGCATGCTATAAAAATTTTGGCATGATGTACCCCAAACATCATGCATTCTGGACCGATATCCAGCACCATACGGAAACTTGCCTATATAATTTATACATTCAACTCAATCTAATATACAAATGAACTCAGGTCGATATTCCAATCAGAGTTTTACTAACATGAAATTTTCATAATCTTGAATCAATACACATAGGTTTTAACATAAACATTATATCTTAAATTACATCATTATTATATGTTTGTCACTTAAGCTAGCACATGTATTTTAAGTGTGAGCCCTAACACTTTTACCTATTGACTGTAGCAGTTTGTGTCCATCGTCCCCGAGCTTGTCCTCTATGTGCATAAGCGAAGTACTTGTAAAACTATAACTGAGAGAAGTAAGTCATATGAACGACTTAGTAAGTGATTTTTAAAAGTATGACATAAATAAATAAGAAATGCATTCATGAGATATTGGGGATTACACGTCAAATCGGGATTCAGACTCTAATGTCAATCACTGAGGATTTATTCTAGTTGAACGTTCCTATTTTACTAATCCTGATGTTTGGTCCAGCTATCAAAATGTACATGACTGAACCTGACTCTAAATTCATGACTTTATTATCTAAACCTGATGGCTAATATGATCTTAAATAGCTAACTGAATTCTGATTTTATGAACTTGAAACACTTTACTTGGCTGTCTTAAAGTACATGACTATCCCTGAACTTGGACCTGAGTGGTTATCCTTAAAACTGAATGATTGACCCTATATCTTGATCTTGAATAATTATTGTTAACTTGCATACTGACCCTAATTCTAAACGTCGATTCAGAATCTGACTATATGATATAGACCTTGATAAATTGACCTCAATGCATGATTTTGAACTGTTTTAAAGCATAGCTAAGTATAAAACTGTAAATATGGCTTGAGAAGATGACTGAAAGCCATATCATGATTTGAAAACATGAATATGAAAACTCTAAGACTGAAAATCATATTTGTAAACTCGTAACAATTAAACATAAGTTAGAAGTCATAAATTAAAATAGAAAACATAAATTTATTCAGAAAATCGTACACATGTCTGTAAAACTCACGAAATTGGAGGCGTGATAGATTTTGAATCACGACATATCACATTCTTATAAATATATTTTCCTAAGCAGTGAGAGATAGGTCAAGATTTATCTCTTTAAGAAATTCAGGATCACATAAATCCTAATTTAAGTGGGAGTGATATACATGATGGGAGAAATTTGGAAAAATATGATGAATTAGTTTAACATGAAATGATGAATCAGTTTCACATGAGCCTCTTTTACATGATCCAAATGATGTACATGATCCGAATGGAAGTAATGTACATGATCCAAATGGGAATAATATGGAAAGTGATGAGTTAGTTCCATAACTAGAATCCTAATTGCGACGTTGTAATCTTGTAGGCATTCCACAATGTCGTTTCGATATCGAATAAGAAGCCTTTATGATTCTATCTCAAGAGGATGAAGAGCCAATAAACATAAAAGAGGCTCTTCAATACCCTGCTAATGAGAAATAGATTAAAGCAATGGAAGAAGAAATAGGGTCAATGAGGTCCAATCAAGTTTGGAAACTAATTGATCTACCCAAATGATGCAAAGCCATTGGAATGGGTTATTAAAATAAAGCGCAATGATGATGGAAATATCGAAAGATATAAAGCATAACTTGTAGTAAAAAGGTATACACAATAGGAAGGAATTGACTACGAAGAGATTTTTTCACTTGTTGTAAAGTGTAGCTCAATTCGCTTGATCTTGGTTGTAATAGCGAGCATGGATCTAGAATTACATCAAATGGGTGTAAAAATTACTTTTCTCAATGGAGAACTTGACGAAGAAATATATATGGAAAACTTGTAGGTTATTTCGATGATAATTGGGGAGGATATTTGGATGAGAGAATATCCTCATCTGGATTTGTTTTCTTACTAAACAATAATGACATATCATGGAGTAATAAGAAACAATCTTGTATAGTATTATCCACAATGGAGGCTGAATTTATGATATTTTCATCTACAATGCAAGAAGTTGTATGGTTGAAAAGGTTTTTGGATCATTTGGGTCTTACAAATGATGCTTCTAGTATAGTATTAGTCGACTATGACAGTGAAGCAGCAATAGCTTACACAAAAGACCCAAAATTATATTATACAACCAAACACATAGATAATAAATATAACTTTGTAAAAGACATAGTTGCAGGAAAAGAGGTAAACGTGAAGTAAATTTCTACGTAAGAGATGATAGCAGATCCATTGACAAAGCCCATTCCTATAGATGTCTTTGTTAGACACGTAAAATCTCAGGGATTACATAGATGTTACTGCACTTACATTTCATAATGTATTATTTTTCGTAATACTGTTTACTGATGTTAAAACTCATTGATATTTGTGTTCAATGCTTACATGTTACTATGCTATTACATGCTTAAACAAATATATTATTATTTAGTATGAGAAATATGTTAGACAAGTGAATGATTAGCTCTCTCACACGGGTATTCACCTCCATTACTTTGTGATAATGAAAGATGAGAGAAATTTTTAAGCTTATTTTCTAAGTGATTATTTTGAAGAGCTCAAAATTGAAAATTAAGTAATGTTGTTACATTTTCAATTTCTATGTGATATGACCTAAGGTGAATAAGTTTATTTCAACTTACTTGTCTTAATGTCATATGTGAGTTAAACATTGTGATTGTCTTATTTTACCATGTGTATAATCGCAACTAATAAGGGTAATACAAGTAAAGATCTTGGTCTTATTATTATGTGAGGCCCTTGAGATTATTTTAATCCATATTATACCCTTTAGACTCTTGTCTTTTTCTTAAAGCTTAATTTGATGATAATTATCTTGGAATTTTACTGGAAGATCATGAAAGATTTGATCCATTAGAACAGCTTTAGAAAAGCGAATTGAATCAAGGTTGAGAGATTCGAGAAAATAGAAAATTGAATAATATCACATTAGCTTGTATTCACTGGCTGACCAATTATGTTATTCTACGTGATCAAACACGATTGTGAGTATAAAAAAATATTACATTTGAAAAAATATCAAGAGAGTTGTAATGTGATAAATGATCGAGAATACTACATACTTCATCTACTATGGTATCTATCCATTATTCGAGTAGCTATATATACCTAACATATATATATATATAGAAAATGAGCTCTCGAAGTATGCTTGTCGCACAACACAATTGCTAAGTATAAGTTATTCTTGTAGATATGATAAAAATTATTGATCTCAACATGCATGAGAGGGAAATGTTGGAAAATCAACATCAACATGTTGGAAAATCAATTGGGATGTTGATGGAACACCCATGATGGCCACATTTTTGGATGGGTAGGAGAAAGTCAATAAGTTTCCAAATACATGTGATGAAATAGTAATCAATGCTTCGAAATACATATGATTATTCAATGTTTTAGCATTGGCTCATTTAATAAGGCAATCAATTAAATTTGATTAATGAAATCTTTATTGTGATTCTCAATCACTGAAGAGTTTTTATGAGGAAAAATCGAATTCTATTACTACAATAATAGAATTTACAAAGTGTTTAAACTTTATAAAAACTTCACTCTCTCTACAATCTCTAAGCTTTCTTACCTTGAAGCTTAATATTTTGGGATGCCTAAATCTCACAAATGAGATCTGTATTTATAACAAAATTTAGGCTCAAAATTTCAACACATGAATAGTGATCCACCTAAAGTTGTTTGTAAGCTTGCACCATTTTCAAACTCCACCTAAAATTATTTGGAGGCATGCAATGATGGTGATGATGTAGCTGGATTCATCAATTTTCCCCCTCCAGTTGCATCTGAAATGATTGTCATCTGACAGCTATCTCGGCTATGTACCTACACAACTCCAGCTTGTCTCGAGTAACCACCTTTGTTAACATGTCAGCTGAATTCTCATATGTATTGATCTTCACTAGTCTCAGCGGTTGTTGATCCATCACCTCACGTATCCAATGATAGCGAATATCGATGTGCTTCATCCAGGAATGATACATTGATTTCTTGCTCAAGTCCATACCACTCTAACTGTCACAATATATCTTGTATTATGTCTACTTGATCTCTAATTCTTGGAGAAAATTATTTAACCACAACATTTCCTTTCCTGCTTCCGCTGCTGCAATATATTTAGCTTATGTTGTGGATAATACAGTACATCTTTGCAATCTTGACTACCATGACACAGCTCACTCTATAAAAGTGTAGAGAAAACTTGATGTAGATTTTATACCATCAAGATCTCCTACCATATCTGAATTTGTATAGTCTTCCAAGATTGGATCATAAACCTAAACATGTTAACTATCATAAGAACTCTAATTAAAATAAAGAAAGAAAAAGACTTACTTGAACTGAAGACTACTCCAATCCTCCCTCCAATCTACAAGCTTTTCTCGAACTCAGCAAGCTCTTCCACGTTCCAAAGAGCCACCCAAGTGTGTGGCCCCCAAAGGTGCACACCAAAGCCAAAACTCAACGGCAAGACTACGCCTTGAGTGCACGGGTATTTTGCCATTGGTGCTAGCTGTTGGACAATTATGACCCATAAAATCACTATTTGTACAGATCATGGTGTTGTTGTATAAATTAACTATGTGACAAAAGAAATTGATCTTTTATCATTTGTGATTAGATCACCAAGATATAAAAATGATGAAAGGTCCATATGATTAGTTCCGGATTGATAAGATAAGAGACAGTATCAATCCATGAAGGTTTAATCATTAAATATCTCTAGTCGTAGTATTATCGAGATTGGACATCGATAATGCGGAATAGACTGGTATTACACTTGTGCGCGTTGTGAGGGCATAACGGCATAGTTCTCATATATTTGGGTATAGGATACTCATGCAAGTGTAATTGGAGGTTGTGTTTACCGATGGTACGGAAAACAGCTTCGCTCTGGATAGATCCCTCGGAATTCCATTGGTAGTATTACTATGTGTCTACGGAATTCCGAATCAGGGTAGATGTATTTGGTCTTAACCTGAGACTTGCACCGCTAATACTTGTGACAATCAATGTACTTTGGTTTTGGTCGTCCAGGGCTTTAACAGGTTCTGTGTACGCCTCGCACTTTATTAATCTGGGATTAATTAAATGAGAAAGAAAATTAATCTGGGATTAATTACGGATATATTTTATCTGGGATAAAAAATTATTTATAGAGAGAGAGAACGATTAATTTGGAATTAATCGATAAAATAATATATTCGATATATTATACGAAATTGGATTTCGACGCGGAATTGAAATTAGATTTTAATTCGGGCGAACGAGTTAATTTAGAATTAATTCGTTAGCGACGTGAATAGTGATTTTGCTAGGTATAATTATTTAATTACGTCGCAACGGAAAATTCGTTAATTTGGAATTAACGAACCCGAGCCCGGGAGTGTTTGCGGGCGCACTCGCATTGTGAATTTAAATGCGGCCCACAAGTCACATCATGTGTCAAATCATTAGTCACATCAAGCGTCAAATCACTTGTCACTTTGAGTGATGTGACAATTTGTCACTTGATTGATTGATGGAGTTGGTGGTTGGCTTAATTGCTTTTGACTTTTGGAAAGCAAAATATTTGGTAAATGAATTTTTGAAATTCAATTAGTGTATTAGATACACATTTTTTCAACTACCAACCAACACAATTCTCTCAATTTCATCTTCTCTCTCACCACCACAAGGCCAATTTTCTTCCTCCATTTTTTCTGCTCAAAGCGAGAATGGCAAGGAGAAACAAGGTGATTTTTGCGGCAAAATTTACCGAGTGCTAGCACACTTCCGGAGTCTTGCGAAGGTGATAGGGAACCGCACCCGTGAGCATGGAATCACATCACAAAGCTTGGAGCTTGAGATCATCCATGGCCGAATTTGGAGGAGCAAAACCAGTCAAAGCCGTGAGCTCTATGAGGGAAAAGCTTGATGATTTTGTTCTTTGCATCGCTCAACCGATCAATGTAAGTATTCCACAACTTCTTTGTTGTATTCGCACATGGTTTCTTTGCTTAAATCGATCCCGGTTAGACCGTAGAATCCCAACAATGGTATCAAAGCGAAGTTGAGCATGAAACTTGAACTTAGGGTTAAAATTGGGTAAATTGAATTTGAGCATGATTTGATAAAATTCTTTGATTGAGTATGCTTGAATGATGTTTAATTGAAGTTGGATTGATCAATTTCATGAAAATGATTTGGAATAATTTCCCCAAATTGGTTAGGCTTGGCCGAAAGTTGGACTGCCCTTTGTCATGGTGATTTTTTGATTTTTGATTCATTGGATGAGTTGAAATCATTCGGGAATGTTGATTGTGGATTTAATTGGATTGAAACCGAATTGGACATGAAAAACCCCAAATTGTCGTGAGTATAGCATGTGAAAATGAGTTGATTTTTTATTAAAATGTGTTGGACATGTTTTGATGTTAATGAGCATAATTAATTGTACAAATTGGTGTTTTGGAAATGTTAATTTGGGTAATTAATTATGGCAATACACTTAGGTTAATTAAGTTATAAAATTTGGAATTTGGTAATTTAATTAATTGGGCCTATTTTGGAAATTAGGCTTGAAAAGTTGTAATTGGGCTTAATGGGCTTGGTTGTACCAAGTTGGGTTTAGACTAAATTGGTTGGATCCAATTGGGCCCTAAACCATATCCATAAAGTCCAAATATGACTTAATGGACCTTTAATTATAATTGGGCCTAATGGGCCTAAATTGGTTTCTTGGCAAATAAGGGTGATTCCTTAAATGGGCTTTGGTATTTGGGTTTGACCCATATTGACCAAAAGTCAATGCCTTAAGAAATTAATTAAAAGCCCATTGGACTTTAATTAATATAACTTTGGATGTTAATCGGGCTTTGAGACCCGTAACGATTAGATTTAGAATCTAAGTCGTAAAGGTTCGTTAATAAAGTGTAATATTTAATTTGGAATTAAATAGTGAATTAGTATTAAATACATATTAAATTGGATTTAATGTTGTAGTTAATTTAATTCAAGAATTCGTACTTTGAGTACTTATTCGCAAAACGAGTTTGACTCGCGCAAAATCAAATCATTGTTTGAACATTGGATGGTCATTAATATCAAACTAATTAATTGGATTAGATTGATTGATAACATGCTTGTGTGAATACATGGTTGCGATGCATGAATAATGTATATCGGATGGATATTAGATGGGTGGGCGATTTTAGAAATTGTTGTAATAAATTTAGAATTTATTAATTGGACCTGCGTGTCCAGCCTATTACCTCCTTACTCTTTGTATTTCTCTTCTCACCTATTCCCCTCAATGTAAATGAGGTTTCTTTAGAAGTGTTATGTAATCGGGTAGAAGTAATACTTGTGCTAGCGGGAGAGAGGAAAGAGAGATTTGTTCTAGGAACAATGTGTTAAATATCCATCCGCATATCATTATTATTTTATTTATACGCGCCTTATTATGTGTTTAGAATGTATGTTTAAGGGTGTATGATGATGAGACCTTAACAAAGATAATTAATTGGTTGCCAATTGCACGCGAAAAACCCTCACATAATATTAAGCATTTTTTCCTTCCATTGAGTGATTCTTACTCAAGATCCAAGACAGGCATTGGTTTGTTGGCCAAAGTCAAGACCTTTGTCCGTCGAGGATGTGTTTGAATCATGAAGGCTTTGTTCCATATTGGTGTCTTGTCCAAGTTGTGATTTTTTGGCCAAAGTCAAGATCACTTCTTGTCCATCAACATTGATTACGAAGCTTTCCATTGTCAATGGTTTCGTTTAACTGGAATCACTAAGTTTGTTGTGCCAAAGCCAAGGCTTAGTTGATTCAGAGGAAAAAGGTTAGGCAATATATTGGATATATTGGCATATATAAGATATATGTTTCGGACTTGGATGTCCACCTACTGAATCTAGGAATTAGATGGGATCCAATTGATCTTAGAGATCTACCTAGTTAATTATCATACAATTTGTTGGCCAAAGTCAAGATTGTGTGTTATTTAACGGGATCCTAGCCCACTAGGAAACAAGGTTTCCCGAGTACTCCACAGAGGGTTAGAGGCTCGCCGAAAAATAGTGGGAGGCAAGTATTAAATTTGCAATATTCGTTTAGTTACTTGTCCATACGCGCTCATACAAATTATTCGTCAATAAATTAATATATTAGTTGGACTAATAATTAATGTTGTTTTAATAAACAGTTGGACTGTATTCAAACTATTTCGATTATAGTTGATTTTATAATTGGATTATAGTAATCAATATAATTGAATTTAACAAATAATTATAGTTGATTATATAGTTAGACTATAGTAATCATTATAATAAATAGTACCTAAATCGTTGATTAAATAGTTGGACTATTAGAATCAAGATAAATTGAAAGATTAGTGTTTAAAACATAATCTTGGGTAAAAATATTTTAAACGACTTTAATTTTCAAATTGGGAATACAATTTCAGGATGGTCCTGGAAACTAATAAGTTACTTTATTTGATAAAATAACATATTAGGCCTAAGCCCGAAGTTAAGCAAATAGTAGAGCATGATATTTGGAATATTCATGTGATGATAACTTTAGTGCTTAATCCGTTATGCTTGCCAATAGACTCCTTAATTTCTTAATCAGAACTAAGGATTAGATCCTTAAAGTATGAAAATGAAATTGAATGATCTTCATAGATCTATTTTAGATCTTTGAAGTACTAAATTGCAATAGTAAACTCTTGGAGAGTTAATGGCTATTCTCAATGAGACAGAGCCAAAGTTTGCAATAAGGCAAGAAGCGCAAGGCGCACCTTACTTCAATATTCCAGAAGGCCAAGGCTGGGCCAAAGGCTTCTGGAGTGTGGAAAAAAGGGCAAAGGCAAAATCATTATAATCTTCTGGGAAGATAAAGGACATATCCCAAAATGTCTGCCTAAATTGTGGCAAACGGGGACACGCAAGCGTGACTGCCGTATGGACAAAGCAGACATGAAGGAATTGAAGACGGTGCAAGACTCTGACTTCAAATATGTTTGTTATAAACATGTTCGCTTCTAGTATTAAAATTGGATTTTAGATACTGGATGTGGTACATTAAATATGTACTGTTGTGCAGAATCTGCTGAAAAGTAGGATACTGACTTCAGATGAGATCTATCTACGAATCATAAATGGGACACAGTCGCTGTTTTAATCGTAGATACCTAAGTTTAGGAACTACCCTTCGGGTGTGTACTTAAATTAGGAAACTGTTAAAATGTAACTAGTTTGACTAGATACATTATCTCTATATCAGAGTATAATCTGTTGCGGGTATACCTTTATATCTAGAACACTAAAGTGTTTTATTTTATAAAGATGATATTGAGATAAACACATTAGATGTGAAAAACAGTATTTATATTTTGAATATAAATAAATCTCAAACATATGACATGACAAACAAATAGCTCAAACTGATTTAGTTAGTTGAGACTTATATGTGGCATTGTTGTCTGGGACACAATTAAACAAGACTCGTATATCCACACTTTTGAAGAGTGGATACTAGGACGGATTTGATTCTATTCAAATAAAGTCTACGAATCTAGTTTATTAGGCAAAGTGCCTAAAAACACCTTTTTACTTGGTAAAAGTACAAGTGCCACCGATCTGTTAGCCCTCGTTCATAGTGACGTAAGTGGGCCCATGTCTAGCTAGGCTAGATATGGATATGAATGTTTCGTGACCTTTACGGATGTGGCATCGCGTTATGGTTATGTGTTTCTTTTGAAACACAATCGGAAACTTTTAGAGTTTCGACCCGAAGTAGACAAACAGATCGGCTAAAGTATAAAACCATCACGGTAAGACCATGATGAAAATACTTAAGCAATAAGTTTCTCAATACTTGAAAGAGTATAGTATTCTTTCAATGAGGACTCCTCCCGGAACACGTCAATCTGACGGTGTGTCCGAACAGAGAAACCGAATTTTGTTAGACATGATAAGGTTAATCATGAGTCGCTCTGAGCTACCATTTCCTTCAACGGATACGCATAACAGTGCAGAACTTATTTAGAATAAGGTTCCATAAAAATCTGTTTGACAGACTTCATATTAGATATGAACAAGAAAGAAACCGGGTTTCTCATTCCTAAAGATTTGGGATGCTAGGCATATGTTTGGATGATACCAAACTAGAACCCAAATCGGATAAGTGCCTAAGTTGTGGGTTATCCTAGGGAAACCAAAAGTATAGTACTTATACAACTCACAAGAGAAAAATTTAATTGTTGCTCACCATGCGGTTTTTCTAAGAGGAATACCGATATGCAGTGGTAAGTGGGAGGAAAGTAAAACTCGATGAAAATCGGAGTAATACTATTCCAGGCACCGATTCCTTAATAGAACACAATAGTTCATCAAGGATGAAACTATACCAATAATCTTGAATACACAAGAACCACCTAAGTCGGAGAGAGTGAAAAAAACCTGGGGTATGGGTTTCTGATCTCACCTCATAAAGATGTCAATCTTATTGAGGAATACGATCTGACTACGTATGAGGAAGTGATACAAGGTATCGACTCCCTATTATGGCAAAGTGCCATGATGTCCGGAATGGATTCCATGTATACCAACTAAGTTTGGATACTAGTTGTTGTACCGGAAGGCATTGTGCCTATTGGTACTATATAAGTCTTCAAGGAAGACATACATGGAAGGCAACATACCAACGTACTAAGCTAGGCTTGTAGCGAAAAGGTATCGTTATCAACATTATGTTGATTACGACGAAACCTTTTACCTATTGCCATTGTTAAATCCATTTGGATAATGCTTGCTGATGTTGCATATTTCATTTATGAAATATGGCAGCTGAATGCCAAAACCGCTTTCCTTAACGGAAACCTTTTGGAGGATGTTTACAACATCCTGACGGTTTTGTCGTACCAAAACGAGCAAACAAGGTTTGCGAGTTAAATTCGATCCATGGATGGATTGAAGCAAGCATTGCGTTCTTGGAATTATCGTTTTGATGTTATCATAATGGCATATGATTTAATTCAAAACGAAAATGATTCTTGTGTATATAAGGAGGTTAGTGGGAGTGCACTGATTGGACGTCCTAAGTAATGATGAAAAATCATTTCTTGGAAATGATATTCCCATAATACAATCGGTGAAAGCTTGGCTTTCATGAAAAATTCTCCGTAGAATTCTTAGGAGAAACAACCTTTATTCTAGGAATAAAGATCTACTGGGATAGAATTAAAGTTGTTAATACTCTCCGAGAACTCGTACATTGAAATAAATGTACGCGACCTGGTGTCTCATATGCTTTGAGCGTATGGAGTCACAATCAGGCCAATCCAAGTGATAGTCATGGATTGATGTTAAGAACATCCTTGAGTATCTTAGAGGAACTAAGGATGCCTTCCTATACTATGGAGAATGAGAACTTGAAGTGACTGGATTCACTGCTGCAAGTTTCCAAACCGATAAAACGACTATAAGTCGCAATAACGGTACTATAAAGTTTGAATAACGGAACAGTGAGCTGGAAATCTTCCAAGCAAGATACTGTTGCCGCATAAACACAATAGTGGATTATTGCTGCAGCTGAGGCAGCAATAGAAGCCTTTTGGATCGATGATAATCCTAATTAGATTAGGAGTAGTTTTGTTAGCAGCTGAGCTAGGCTACAGCACAGGATAAAGAATTAATGGTCTCATCAACGATCCAGATATATACTTCGATATTCATCTGATTCATTCGGATCATACATCGTGGTGATGTGATGATCGAATAAATCGAATCAGATGATAATCATGCAAATCCGCTGACGATTGCATTACCTCAGCAGACGTTTGAGCAAACCGTACATAGTTCAGGTGTAGGACACTTGAGTGATTGGCTATGTGCCAAGTGGGAGATTGTTGGATAGTTATGACTCATAGCATCACTATTTGTATAGATCATGGTGTTGTTGTATAAATTAACTATGTGACAAAGAAATTGCTCTTTTATCATTTGTGATTAGATCACCAGATATATAAATGATGAAAGGTCCATATGATTAGTTCCGAATTGATAAGATATGAGACAATATCGATCCATGAAGTTTAATCATTTAAAACATCCATAGTCTGAGTATTATCGAGATTGGACATCGATAATGCGGAATAGACTAGTATTGCACTTATGCGCGTTGTAACATGTTTAGGTTTATGATAGTTATGAGAATCATTTACTATCATAACCTAACATGTTAACTATCATAAGAACTCTAATTATAAAGAAGAAAAAGACTATGAACTGAAGACTATCCAGTCCTCCCTCCAATCTACAAGTTTTCTCGTGCAAGCTCTTCCACGTGAGCAAGTGTGGCCCCAAAGGTGGAATCAACGGCAAGATACGCCTGAGTGCACGGGTATTTGCCCTTGGTGCTAGCTGTTGGACAATTATGACCCATAAAATCACTATTTGTACAGCATGGTGTTGTTGTATAATTAACTATGTGACAAAGAAATTGATCTTATCATTTGTGATTAGATACCAGATTATAAATGATGAAAGGTCCATATGATTAGTTCCGGATTGATAAGATATGAGACAGTATCAATCCATGAAGGTTTAATCATTAAATCTCTAGTCGTAGTATTATCGAGATGGACATCGATAATGCGGAATAGACTGGTATTACACTTGTGCGCGTTGTGAGGGCATAACGCATAGTTCTCATATATTTGGGTATAGGATACTCATGCAAGTGTAATTGGAGGTTGTGTTTACCGATGGTACGGAAAACACTTCGCTCTGGATAGATCCCTCGGATTCCATTGGTAGTATTACTATGTGTTTACGGAATTCCGAATCAGGGTAGGTGTATTTGGTTAACCTGAGACTTGCACCGCTAATACTTGTGACAATCAATGTACTTTGGTTTTGGTCGTCCAGGGCTTTAACAGGTTCTGTGTACGCCTCGCACTTTATTAATCTGGGATTAATTAAATGAGAAAGAAAATTAATCTGGGATTAATTACGGATATATTTTATCTGGGATAAAAAATTATTTATAGAGAGAGAGAACGATTAATTTGGAATTAATCGATAAAATAATATATTCGATATATTATACGAAATTGGATTTCGACGCGGAATTGAAATTAGATTTTAATTCGGGCGAACGAGTTAATTTAGAATTAATTCGTTAGCGACGTGAATAGTGATTTTTCTAGGTATAATTATTTAATTACGTCGCAACGGAAAATTCGTTAATTTGGAATTAACGAACCCGAGACCGGGAGTGTTTGCGGGCGCACTCGTATTGTGAATTTAAGTGCGGCCCACAATTCACATCATGCGTCAAATCATTAGTCACATCAAGCGTCAAATCACGTGTCACTTTGAGTGAGTGACAATTTGTCACTTGAGTGATGTGACAATTTGTCACTTGATTGATTGATGGAGTTGGTGGTTGGCTTAATTGCTTTTGACTTTTGGAAAGCAAAATATTTGGTAAATGAATTTTTGAAATTCAATTAGTGTATTAGATACACATTTTTTCAACTACCAACCAACACAATTCTCTCAATTTCATCTTCTCTCTCACGACCACAAGGCCAATTTTCTTCCTCCATTTTCTGCTCAAAGCCGAGAATGGAATGGCAAGGAGAAACAAGGTGATTTTTGCGGCAAAATTTACCGAGTGCTAGCACACTTCCGGAGTCTTGCGAAGGTGATAGGGAACCGCACCCGTGAGCATGGAATCACATCACAAAGCTTGGAGCTTGAGATCATCCATGGCCGAATTTGGAGGAGCAAAAACCAGTCAAAGCCGTGAGCTCTATGAGGGAAAAGTTTGATGATTTTGTTCTTCGCATCGCTCAACCGATCAATGTAAGTATTCCACAACTTCTTTGTTGTATTCGCACATGGTTTCTTTGCTTAAATCGATCCCGGTTAGACCGTAGAGAATCCCAACAATGGTATCAAAGCGAAGTTGAGCATGAAACTTGAACTTAGGGTTAAAATTGGGTAAATTGAATTTGAGCATGATTTGATAAAATTCTTTGATTGAGTATGCTTGAATGATGTTTAATTGAAGTTGGATGTGATCAATTTCATGAAAATTGATTTGGAATAATTTTCCCCAAATTGGTTAGGCTTGGCCGAAAGTTGGACTGCCCTTTGTCATGGTGATTTTTTGATTTTTGATTCATTGGATGAGTTGAAATCATTCGGGAATGTTGATTGTGGATTTAATTGGATTGAAACCGAATTGGACATGAAAAACCCCAAATTGTCGTGAGTTATAGCATGTGAAAATGAGTTGATTTTTTATTAAATTGTGTTGGACATGTTTTGATGTTAATGAGCATAATTAATTGTACAAATTGGTGTTTTGGAAATGTTAATTTGGGTAATTAATTATGGCAATACACTTAGGTTAATTAAGTTATAAAATTTGGAATTTGGTAATTTAATTAATTGGGCCTATTTTGGAAATTAGGCTTGAAAAGTTGTAATTGGGCTTAAATGGGCTTGGTTGTACCAAGTTGGGTTTAGACTAAATTGGTTGGATCCAATTGGGCCCAAAACCATAACCATAAAGTCCAAATATTACTTAATGGACCTTTATTATAAGGGCCTAATGGCCTAAATGGTTTCTTGGCAAATAAGGGTGATTCCTTAAATGGGCTTTGGTATTTGGTTTGACCCATATTGACCCAAAGTCCATGCCTTAAGAAATTAATTAAGCCCATTGGACTTTAATTAATATAACTTTGGATGTTAATCGGGCTTTGAGACCCGTAACAATTAGATTTAGAATCTAAGTCGTAAGGTTCGTTAATAAAGTGTAATATTTAATTTGGAATTAAATAGTGAATTAGTATTAAATACATATTAAATTGGATTTAATGTTGTAGTTTTAATTTAATTCAAGAATTCGTACTTGAGTACTATTCGCAAACGAGTTTGACTCGCGCAAAATCAATCGTTGTTTGAACATTGGATGGTCATTAATATCAAACTAATAATTGGATTAGATTGATTGATAACATGCTTGTGTGAATACATGGTTGCGATGCATGAATAATGTATATCGGAGATGGATATTAGATGGGTGAGGCGATTTTAGAAATTGTTGTAATAAATTTAGAATTTATTAATTGGACCTGCGTGTCCAGCCTATTACCTCCTTACTCTTTGTATTCTCTTCTCACCTATTCCCCTCAATGTAAATGAGGTTTCTTTAGAAGTGTTTGTAATCGGGTAGAAGTAATACTTGTGCTAGCAGGAGAGAGGAAAGAGATATTTGTTCTAGGAACAATGTGTTAAATATCCATCCGCATATCATTATTATTTTATTATACGGCGCCTTATTATGTGTTTAGAATGTATGTTTAAGGGTGTATGATGATGAGACCTTAACAAAGATAATTAATTGGTTGCCAATTGCACGCGAAAAACCCTCAACATAATATTAAGCATTTTTTTTCCTTCCATTGAGTGATTCTTACTCAAGATCCAAGACAGGCATGGTTTGTTGGCCAAAGTCAAGACCTTTGTCCGTCGAGGATGTGTTTGAATCATGAAGGCTTTGTTCCATATTGGTATCTTGTCCAGTTCTGATTTGTTGGCCAAAGTCAAGATCACTTCTTCTCCCATCAACATTGATTACGAAGCTTTCCATAGTCAATGGGTTTCGTTTAACTGGAATCACTAAGTTTGTCGTGCCAAAGCCAAGGCTTAGTTGTTCAGAGGAAAAAGGTGGCAAATATTGGATATATTGGCATATATAAGATATATGTTTCGGACTTGGATGTCCACCTACTGAATCTAGGAATTAGATGGGATCCAATTGATCTTAGAGATCTACCTAGTTAATTAATTACATTTGTTGGCCAAAGTCAAGATTGTGTGTTATTTAACAGATCCCTAGCCCACTAGGAACAAGGTTTCCCGAGTACTCCACAGAGGGTTAGAGGCTCACCGAAAATAGTGGGAGGCAAATATTAATTTGCAATATTCGTTTAGTTACTTGTCATACGCGCTCATACAAATTATTCGTCAATAAATTAATATATTAGTTTGGACTAATAATAATGTTGTTTAATAAACAGTTGGACTGTATTCAAACTATTTCGATTATAGTTGATTTTATAATTGGATTATAGTAATCATATATTGAATTTAACAAATAAATTATAGTTATTATATAGTTAGACTATAGTAATCATTATAATAAATAGTACCTAAATCGTTGATTAAATAGTTGGACTATTAGAATCAAGATAAATTGAAATATTAGTGTTTAAAACAATCTTGGGTAAAAATATTTTAAACGACTTTAATTTCAAATTGGGAATACAATTTCGGATGGTCCTGGAAACTAATAAGTTACTTTATTTGATAAAATAACATATTAGGCCTAAGCCGAAGTTAAACAAATAGTAGAGCATGATATTTGGAATATTCATGTGATGATAACTTTAGTGCTTAATCCGTTATGCTTGCCAAATAGACTCCTTAATTTCTTAATCAGAACTAAGGATTAGATCCTTAAAGTATAAAAAAAATGAAATTGAATGATCTTCATAGATCTATTTTTAGATCTTTGAAGTAACAAATGGCAAAGTAAACTCTTGGAGAGTTAATGGCTATTCTCATATGGAGAACAGAGCCAAAAAGTGGCAATAAGGCAAGAAGCGCAAGGCGCACCTTACTTCAATATTCCAGAAGGCCAAGCTGGGCCAAAGGCTTCTGGAGTGTGGAAAAAGGGCAAAGGCAAAATCATTATAATCTTCTGGGAAGTATAAAGGACATATCCCAAAATATCTGCCTAATTGTGGCAAACGGGGACCACGACAAGCGTGACTGCCGTGATGGACAAAGCAGACATGAAGGAATTGAAGACGGCGTAATGACTCTGACTTCAAACGGTTGTTTATAAAACATGTTCGCTCTTCTATATTAAATTGGATTTTAGATACTGGATGTGGTACTTAATATGTACTGTTGTGCGAATCTGCTGAAAAGTAGGATACTGACTTCAGTGAGATCTATCTACGAATCATAAATGGGACAACAGTCGCTGTTTTAATCGTAGATACCTAAGTTTAGGAATACCCTTCGGGTGTGTACTTAAATTAGGAAACGTTAAAATGTACTAGTTTGACTAGATACATTATCTCTATATCAGAGTATAATCTGTTGCGGTATACCTTTATTCTAGAACACTAAAGTGTTTTATTTATAAAAGATGATGATATGAGATAAACCATTAGATGTGAAAAACAGTATTTATATTTTGAATATAAATAAACATCTAAAACATATGACGGACAAACAAATAGCTCAACTGATTTAGTTAGTTAGACTTATATGTGGCATTGTTGTCTGGGACAAAATTAAACAAGACTCGTATATCCACACTTTTGAAGAGTGGATACTAGGACGGATTTGATACTATTCAAATAAAGTCTACGAATCTAGTTTATTAGGCAAAGTGCCTAAAAACACCTTTTTACTTGGTAAAAGTACAAGTGCCACCGATCTGTTATCCCTCGTTCATAGTGACGTAAGTGGGCCTATGTCTAGCTAGGCTAGATATGGATATGAATGTTTCGTGACCTTTACGGATGTGGCATCGCGTTATGGTTATGTGTTTCTTTTGAAACACAAATCGGCAAACTTTTAGAGTTTCGACCCGAAGTAGACAAACAAGATCGACTAAAGTATAAAACCATCACGGTAAGACCATGATGAAATACTTAAGTAATAAGTCAATAGTCTGAAATACTTGAAACTATAGTATTCTTCGAATGAGGACTCCTCCCGGAACACGTCAATCTGACGTGTGTCCGAACAGAGAAACCGAATTTTGTTAGACATGATAAGAGGTTAATCATGAGTCGCTCTGAGCTACCATTTCCTTCCAACGATACGCATAAACAGTGCAGAACTTATTTAGAATAAGGTTCCATAAAAATCTGTTTGACAGACTTCATATTAGATATGAACAAGAAAGAAACCGGTTTCTCATTCCTAAAGATTTGGGAATGCTAGGCATATGTTTGGATGATACCAAACTAGAACCCACCGGAATAAGTGCCTAAGTTGGGGTTATCCTAGGGAAACCAAAAGTATAGTACTTATACAACTCAACAAGAAAAATTTAATTGTTGCTCACCATGCGTTTTTCCCTAAGAGGAATACCGATATGCAGTGGTAAGTGGGAGGAAAGTAAAACTCGATGAAAATCGAGAGTAATACTATTCCAGGCACCGATTCCTTAATAGAACACGAATAGTTCATCAAGGATGAAATATACCAATAATCTTTGAATACACAAGAACCACCTAAGTCGGAGAGAGTGAGAAAACACCTGGGGTACGGGTTTCTGATCTCACCTCATAAAGATGTCAATCTTATTGAGGAATACGATCTGACTACGTATGAGGAAGTGATACAAGGTATCGACTCCCTATTATGGCAAAGTGCCATGATGTCCGGAATGGTTCCATGTATACCACTAAGTTTGGATACTAGTTGTTGTACCGGAAGGCATTGTGCCTATTGGTACTATATAAAAGTCTTCAAGGAAGACATACATGGAAGGCAACATACCAACGTACTAAGCTAGGCTTGTAGCGAAAAGGTATCGTTATCAACATATATGTTGATTACGACGAAACCTTTACCTATTGCCATTGTTAATCCATTTGATAATGCTTGCTGATGTTGCATATTTCATTTATGAAATATGGCAGCTGAATGCCAAAACCGCTTTCCTTAACGGAAACCTTTTGGGAGATGTTTACAACATCCTGACGGTTTTGTCGTACCAAAACGAGCAAACAAGGTTTGCGAGTTAAAATTCGATCCATGGATGGATTGAAGCAGCATTGCGTTCTTGGAATTATCGTTTTGATGTTATCATAATGGCATATGATTTAATTCAAAACGAAAATGATTCTTGTGTATATAAGGAAGGAGTTAGTGGGAGTGTACTGATAGTGGACGTCCTAAGTAATGATGAAAAAATCATTTCTTGGAAATGATATTCCCATAATACAATCGGTGAAGCTTGGCTTTCATGAAAAATTCTCCATAGAATTCTTAGGAGAAACAACCTTTATTCTAGGAATAAAGATCTACTGGGATAGAATTAAAGTTGTTAATACTCTCCGAGAACTCGTACAATTGAAATAAATGTACGCGACCTGGTGTCTCATATGCTTTGAGCGTATGGAGTCACAATCAGGCAATCCAAGTGATAGTCATGGATTGATGTTAAGACATCCTTGAGTATCTTAGAGGAACTAAGGATGCCTTCCTATACTATGGAGAATGAGAACTTGAAGTGACTAGATTCACTGCTGCAAGTTTCCAAACCGATAAAACGACTATAAGTCACAATAACGGTACTATAAAGTTTGTGAATAACAGAACAGTGAGCTGGAAATCTTCCAGCAAGATCTGTTGCCGCATAAACACACAATGTGGATTATTGCTGCAGCAGCTGAGGTAGTAATAGAAGCCTTTTGGATCGATGATATCCTAATTAGATTAGGAGTAGTTTTGTTAGCAGCTGAGCTAGGCTACAGCACATGATAAAGAATTAATGGTCTCATCAACGATCCAGATATATACTTCGATATTCATCTGATTCATTCGGATCATACATCGTGGTGATGTGATTATCGAATAAATCGAATCAGATGATAATCATGCAAATCCGCTGACGATTGCATTACCTCAGCAGACGTTTGAGCAAACCGTACATAGTTCAGGTGTAGGACACTTGAGTGATTGGCTATGTGCCAAGTGGGAGATTGTGTGATAGTTATGAACTCATAGCATCACTATTTGTATAGATCATGGTTTGTTGTATAAAATTAACTATGTGACAAAGAAAATTGCTCTTTTATCATTTGTGATTAGATCACCAAGATATATAAATGATGAAAGGTCGAAAAGCACATGATTAGTTCCGAATTTATAAGATATGAGACAGTATCGATCCATGAAGGTTATAATCATTAAATATCTCTAGTCGTAGTATTATCGATTGGACACCATCGATAATGCGGATAGACTGGTATTACACTTGTGCGCGTTGTGAGGGCATAACGGCATAGTTCTCTTATATTTGGGTATAGGATACTCATGCAAGTGTAATTGGAGGTTGTGTTTACCGATGGTACGGAAAAACAGCTTCGCTCTGGATAGATCCCTCGAATTCCATTGGTAGTATACTATGTGTCTACGGAATTCCGAATCAGGTAAGGTGTATTTGGTCTAACCTGAGACTTGCACCGCTATACTTGTGACAATCAATGTACTTTGGTTTTGGTCGTCCAGGGCTTTAACAGGTTCTGTGTACGCTCGCACTTTATTAAGCTGGGATTTATTATACTGAGAAAGAAAATATTCTGGGATTAATTACGGATATATTTTATCTGGGATAAAAAATTATTTATAGAGAGAGAGAACGATTAATTTGGAATTAATCGATAAAATATATATTCGATATATTATACGAAATTGGATTTCGACGCCGCAGAATTGAAATTAGATTTTAATTCGGGCGAACGAGTTAATTTAGAATTAATTCGTTAGCGACGTGAATAGTGATTTTGCTAGGTATAATTATTTAATTACGTCGCACAACGGAAATCGTTAATTGGGAATTAACGCACTCGAGCCCGGGAGTGTTTTGCGGGCGCACTCGCATTGTGAATTTAAGTGCGGGCCCACAAGTCACATCATGTGTCAAAT
>SKCR01019141.1:0-44360 GCA_019454045.1 Zanthoxylum bungeanum | reverse complement strand
ATTAAATCATGTCCAACACAAATTATCAAAAAATCAAACCCAATACACATGCTCAAAGTCTCGGCAATGAGGGATTTTTCAAATTAATTCCGAATTCAATCCAATTAAATCCAAATTAACATTACCCAACATGATTCCAACTCATCCAATGAATCAAAATAAAAAATCCAAGACATTTAGGGTTCTTGTGGTATTCGGCCAAGCATACCAATTATGGGGAAAAATGTTCCAAACACAATTTCTTGAAATTGATCCAATCAATCTTCAATTCAACAACATTTAAGCATACTAAATCATCCAATTTCATTTAATCATGCTAAAATACAATTTACCCAATTTTAACCCTAAATCATTTTCATGCTCAACCTTGCTCAAAGATACCATTGTTGGAAATTTTCTAAGCTTCCCAAGATCATTTCAAGCATTGAAAATACATGTGAATACAATCAACGAAGTTGCGGAATACTTACATCGATCGGTTGAGCGACGCGGTGGGCAACAAAAAATCTTTTCTGCCATTTGGATCTCAAGGCAGTGAGCTGCACTGGTTCCCTTGGATTCGTCCATGGTGGTTCTTTGTCAAGCTCCAAGCTTCGTCAAATGATCCCAAGCTCATGGGTGGACTTCCCTATCACCTTCGCATGTCTCTCAGAGTGCTAGCTCTTGATGATTTTGCCACAAAATCACCACACTTTGCTTCCCATTATCCACGGTTTTGCCCAGAAAACAGAAGAAGGAAATGCCTCTAAGGCCGAGAGAGATAGAGCATAATTTTGGCTCCAAAACGTGAACCAAGAGAGAGAAAAGAAAAAATGTGTAATGTTTTATTAATTTCCAAAATCAATTAACATATACCATTTTTCAATTTTCTAAAAGTCAAAGGCAATTATGCCAACAACTTACATCATTCACATCAATCAATGAATAGTGACTGGCATCAATCACTCAAAGTGAAAGACATCTATCACTTGATTGACGAATGATGTGACGCTAGATGCGACTAGCGATTTGACGCTTGATTTGACTTGCATGCCGCACTCGAATTCGAAATGCGAATGTGCTCACAAACAATCCCGGGCTCGGGTTCGGGTTCGCTAATTCCAAATTAAAGAATTTTCCGTTGCGACGCAATTAAATGATTATGCCTAGCGAAACCATTATTCACATCACTAACGAATTAATTCTAAATTAACTCGTTCACCTGAATTAAAATCTAATTTTAATTCCGTGTCGAAATCCAATTTCGTTTAATATATCGAATTTATTAATTAATCGATTAATTCCAAATTAATCGTTATCTCTCTTTAATTGATATTTTATCCCAGATAAAATATCTCCGTAATTAATCCCAGTTTAATTTTCTCTCTCGTCTAATAAATCCCAGATTAATAAAGTGCTAGTCATACGTCATCGGTGAATCTTCGGGAAGCGACCCATGAAATCCCCGGATATGTTGGCAGTAAATTCGATCGTCGGACTATCCGAACACGTAAGTACCTAGTACTACGTTTTTACCAATTTACAAGACAAGTTGGCTTCTAACAAAGCGCCATGCCTACCCAATTCTCCAGAAATATCCTTACAGGAATATAAGGATCTATATCAGGCGTAGTATACGTAGTATTGCGTATTTCGATCCAGTATCGGATGCCACGTGCTAGGCCTGGGGCTGGAATTGTGTCTGCCCCGTACGAAGCACATATCGGATCTCTGGTAACTAGTCTCTATATCGGATAAACATGACCTTGTCATTTTATCCCGATGACTGCATTACATAAGAGAACCAGTTCCGTATCCTACGTGACCATCATCTCTATATGACTAGAGTGATACTTCCGTCTTGACATCACACCCAATGCACTACAATTCTCAATATACCCAGCAGAGGCGTACACAGAACCTGTTAAAGCCTTGGACGACCAAAACCAAAGTATATTGATTGTCGCAAGTATTAGCGGTGCAAGTCTCAGGTTAAGACCAAATACACCTACCCTGATTTCGGACTTCCATAGACACATAGTCATACTACCCATGGAATTCCGAGGGGGTCTATCCAGAGCGAAGCTGTTTCCCGTACCATCGGTAAAACACAACCTCCTATTACATTTGCATGAGTATCATATACCCAAATATATGAGAACCATGTCGTTATGCCCTCACAACGCGCACAAGTGTAATACTAGTCTTTTACGCATTATCGATGTCCAATCTCGATAATACTCTGACTAGGGATATTTAATGATTTATCCTCGTGGACTGATATTGTCTCATATCATTCTCAATCCAGGAATAAATCATAGGGACCTCCTATCATTTATATATCTTAGTGATCTAATCACAAATGATAAGAGAGCAATCTCCTTTGTCACATAGTTAATTTGTAGAACACCATGATCTATACAAATAGTGACGCTATGGGTCATAATTGTCCAACAGAAGCAGTACATGAATTGGGTCGAGTCTTAGCTGCAAGTAATATGCACTTAGTATATGGCGGAGGCATTCTTGGACTTATAGGGATCGTTTCAAAAGCCGTACAGGACAGAGGCAGTTTTCGGAATCATTCCAAAACCCTTGGCGGATGCAAATCTTATTGGACCATCAAACAGAGATGAACTGATCGTGCCAGTTATGTCTGAACGATTAGTAGAAATGATTAACCGTGCTGATGCTTTTATCGCTTTGCCAGATGACTTGGGCACATTGGTGGAAATTCTTATAGTGCTATCTTAGGCGAACTTGAACATACACTAGAAACGAATTGGGCTGTTTAACGTTGATGGATTTTATGATTTTCTTTGTGTGTTTCTTGATGATGCCCGGGGAAATGGGTTTGTGTCAAAACCTTTAAAAGAACTCCTCTTCACTGCCAGAACTGCTCCGGATCTAATCGACCAACTCTTAGCCTATGAACCACAAATTGACCATATCTTTTCAAAGATAAATTGGTCTGAGGACAATCATGGTAAGTGGCGTCAGATTAATCCGGATCTTAACCTATAATTTCCTGTAGAATTTCAGTTATCCAGGTATTATATTCTAAACTCTTCTTCTACTGTTTAAGACATTGGGGACAATGTCTCATTTAGGTTTGGGGGAGGGAATTAGTTGATCAGTACCTTGTTTTAGTTTTTGTGTTGTTTTTATTTTTAGTCCAAAACTTTTCGAAAAATTACAAAAAAATTGAAAATTTTTCAAAAATTACAAAAATATTTTGCGTTTTTGTGTTTTTATTTTGACTAAAAAG
Source organism: Zanthoxylum bungeanum (assembly GCA_019454045.1). NCBI lineage: Eukaryota > Viridiplantae > Streptophyta > Magnoliopsida > Sapindales > Rutaceae > Zanthoxylum > Zanthoxylum bungeanum. The sequence goes on along the minus strand of SKCR01019141.1, from coordinate 41,113 downwards.
GTGAAATTGGTGAGAGATAGTTGTGTAAGGAGTTTCCACTCCTGAGACGTATCTTAAACCTATTTCGAAACAAGTTAGTTTTTGTTTATTTCATTTTGAATTATTTAATTTGTAAATTCTCCATAAAACGGACTAAAATGGATCTTCTTTTGCTGAGTTGACAGATATTATCAACATGCATAGTAACATACGGACATGAGCTAAAATTGAAAAGTTTGTAATATTCAGTGCTCTAGTTTAATTGGAAGAAACATCTCAAAAAGCAATGGAGTAAAAAAAAAAACGTCTGAGATCCGAGTTATTAAGTCTGTAAAGGTGTTTTAACACCTAGTGCCCTAAAGCCAATTGGTTTGGGAGTCACTGGCCCAAAGCTCGCTACATGGATCAAAGATGTTAAAAAATATATATATCTGAAGTTTGAGTAATTAAGTCTGTAGGGGTGTCTTAACACCTGGTGCCCTAAAGCCAACTAGTTTGGGAGCCACCGACCCAAAGCTCGCTACATAGACGGAAGGTATTGTATATAAATAAATAAAAATCAAAAATCAAAGAAAAAAAATCAGAAAAATCCGAAAAATTATTCCATTGCTACAAAAAGGTGTGAAATCTGATAGAATTTTAGGACAAAAATATTACCCTCTTATCAACTACATTTGTGACTGTTATGGGAAAAAAATGAGTTGATTAATATGTTGTTGGCTGTGTAAATGGAGAATGGTAAATATAATCGGAGAATTTACTTATTCAGTAATTTAGAAAGAAAGAAAACAACTAGTAACTTGGAGTAGAAATTTCACCTGATTAGTCACTAACTTCTTTATTCTCTTTTCTCTTGTCTTTTTGCTTTTGTGTGCATTAGTTTTACTACATTTTTACTTTTGTAAAATGTTTGTGGGTATCATTGTTGTAAACCCTCACGAGACTACAACTCGTCCACTAGGGACACCTAGGGGTTTAAAGGCTTGTTGCATACGCTAAATGCAACCGTGATCCCAACGAAAGTGGATTAGTTTATTTTATTTTATTTTATTTTGTGTTTTGCTCGAGGACTAGCAAAATTTAGGTTTGGGGGTGGTATGAGTGGTAATTATATCACTATTTCCCACTCATTTAACCTAATATTTTCTATAGTTTTTTTAGTTTTGTGAACGTTTTGTTGTGTTTTATTGTTATTTTGCAGATAAATAAAGTTTGGAAAGCATTAGAAGCAATTTGGGGCCAAAATAGAGAAAATATGACAAAAGGGGAATTTTCGTAATTTCCAGCGTCGCGACACATAACATGCGCCGAACAGTGCTAACGTGCACCGGGTCCTCAAGTCAGAATCTGAGAAAAGTTTGACTTTGCTAACATGCGCCGTGCCACGTGTCACTATCACAGCCGATCTGCTAACGTGCGCCATGCCACGTGTCATCATCCTACAGTGCCGACAGTCGCCATCACCACGTGTCACTCCACCTGTCAGCCACGTCATCATCCACATCATCAGTTGACTGAGTCAACGTGCCACCTCACCGCCACGTCATCATCAACCAATCACAGTGTGCCAAGTGTCGCAATTCTATGGTGCCGACAGTCACTTTGCCACTCAGCACCACGTCAACGCCATGTCAGCATCAATTATTTGCTCACTTATCCGAAATCGACACGTGGCAGATAAGAATCTGAGCCGACCAATCAGAAACCGCCACGTGTCGCAATAATTGAGATCCCAGCCGCCTTACCACTTGTCGCCTTATCTCATTATCCAGAATCGCCACGTGTCATCACCTCAGCATGCCACGTCAAAAGAGGCTGGCGTCGCGATGCCAAAGGCCTTGGCGTCGCGACGTTGGGTGCTCATCCGCTCCTATAAATTGAGCTCGAGGTTTTAATTTCAAATGTACCATTCTCTCTGAATTCTCTGATGTAAATATGGAGTTTTCTATCTAGTTTCTTTTAATTTTTAGTTTTGTAATTAATTTTAATTACGTTTTATAATAATAGTAATTTACTTTCTTTACTTTTTACACTTTTTACTATTCACCATGATGAGGTAACTTCCTCATGCTAGGGTGAAAGATAATTCTTTTACTATTGCTATTTAGATTAATCTCCCTTAAATATAATATATTCATTATTTAAAATATTGACTTAAAAAGGATACCGCCAGATTGTTCGGTTGGTAATTCATTTTAATCTGGTTTAAACCTAACTAATCAAGGATACCGCCAGATTGGTCGGTTGATAATTAAATTTTCTTACCGCCTATATGGCAGGTTTATTTTAGTTCCGCCTTTATGGCTGGTTGGACTTAATTTGACTTAATCAGGTTTACCGCCTATATGGCTGGTTGGTAAAATAATCACAAGTTAATATATTATATTAAGGGAGATATCTAAATAGTAATTAGTAAAAGTTGACCCTTTTACCTTAGCATTTTATTTTAATGTAATTTACTTTTCAGCTTTTACTTTACCGCAATTACTTTAAAGCATTTTTACTTTATGTATTTTACTTTTAAGTCTTTACTAGCCCTAGTTATGTGTTAGTTATCTGGGGTTGTGATGAATTCTAATATCACCGGTTTATAAGGGGTTATTTTATAGTTTGGGTAATTTAAAGGTTTACTTATTAAGTCTTAAGCTTAATGCTTCTTGTTGTCTAATCACCAATAAGATTGATGTGGTAAATCTAAAATAAACTTGACAAAAGAATTTTAGGTTTCAGCCTTAGACTTAATAGCCCACGATCTTCCTTGAGGATAGATAATCCTTTAATAGATTTCCTTACAGGATAGACATATACCTGTCGGGCGGGGGTAGCCATAATTGGAACTTAAACTTAATGAATCCAGATAATTTGGTTGACATAGACATATGGTTCAATTGGGTTAAACTGGGTATTTGCGTCTGACCATCGACAGAGGCTTTCGCATAATTTCGTGTTCCAGGTTAGTAAACCGATTTATTACACAAACATAAAATAATCACTTCATCTTTTAAAAGATATTAGAAAGATTCACAACCCTAGATTTTTGAGTCTTTTGTTATTTTCCTTAGTATTTTCTTTGTTTATTTTATTGATTTTAATTAAGGAAAACCACATTCAACCAATCAAACAATCATTCTCTTCTCCATTTAATTAGATATTTGTAAATAACTAGATTCAACAATTAATAACAACAGTAGGAATTAAGTCCTCGTGGGATCGATATTTTTATACTACTTGAACGATACGTGCGCTTGCGTTATACGTGTGTGTTTACTCTTTAGTACCGTAGTCATCGGGATAATATGACTAGGTCATGATTATCCGATTATAGAGACTAGTTACCAGAGATCCGACATGTGCTTCGTACGGGGCATACACAATTCCAGCCCCAGGCCTAGCACGTGACATCCGATACTGGATCGCAATACGCAATACTATGTATACTACGCCTGATACAGATCACATATTCATTTAAGAATATTTCTGGAGAATTGGGTAGGAACGGTGCTTTGCTAGAAGCCAACCATGTCTTGTAAATCGGTAAAAACGTAGTACTAGGTACGTACGTGTTCGGATAGTCCGACGATCAGATTTACTGCCAACATATCCGGGGATCTCATGGGTCGCTTCCCGAAGAATCACCGATGACGTATGACTCGCACATTATTAATCTGGGATTAATTATAAGAGAGAGAGAAAATTAATCTAGGATTAATTACGGAGATATTTTATCTGGGATAAAATATTAATTAAAGAGAGAGAACGATTAATTTGGAATTAATCGATAAATTAATATATTCGATATATTAAACGAAATTAGATTTCGACGTGGAATTAAAAATAGATTTTAATTCGGGCGAACGAGTTAATTTAGAATTAATTCGTTAGCGACGTGAATAGTAATTTTATTAGGCATAATTATTTAATTAAATTTGATTTAATTACGTCGCAACGGAAAATTCGTTAATTTGGAATTAGCGAACCCGAGCCCGGGAGTGTTTGCGGGCCCAGTCGCATTTCGAATTCAAGTGCGGCCCACAAGTCACATCAAGCGTCACATCATTAGTCATTCAAGTGATGGATGTCTTGTCACTTTTGAGTGATGTGATGTCTAGTCACTTTTGAGTGATGTGAGTTGTTGAGGGCATTAATTGCCATTTTGGCTCCAAAATTTGTTTGACTTTTTGAAAGGCATATACCAAAATTTTGGAAATCAATTAATTGGTAATTGTTTTAGAAACACAAACCAACTCATCACACTTCTCTCCTCTCCCTCCACTTTCGGCCAAGGGCCAATCTTCTCTCCCAAAATTTCTTTAATGCCGTGAGCAAGAAGAAGGCCAAGGGGAAATTTTGTGGCAAAATTTCCTAGTGCTAGCACACATTTGGAGTCTTACAAAGGTGATAGGGAAACAAACCCTTGAGCATGGAATCTCATATTAAAGCTTGGAGCTTGAAGAACACAAATGGAGCACAAAAGAGGAGAAAGCCGAGAGCTTCATCAAGGGAGCAAGAAATTTTTGTTGTTCCTCGCATCGCAAAAGCCGATCAAAGTGAGTATTCCGCAACTTAACTTTGATGTGTTCACATATTTAAATGCTTAAATTGATCTTGGTTTGACCTAGAAATCCCAACAGAAATACGTCCAGCCGGGTATGCGAAGTCCTACATTAAAGACGGCCAAATTTTTTGTCACATTTTTTCTTTCTTTAGCATTTCGTTATTTACCCATTTTTATCTTTTTATTTATTTATTCACTTTCATCGTTATTTTATTATTTTCCATTTTATTTTACTTATTCATGTTGGTGATTAGGCACTTTGCCTAATAAACTAGATTCATAGACATTATTTTAATAGAATCAAATTTGTCCTAGTACCCACTCTTCAAAAGTGTGGATATACGAGTCTTGTTTAATGTGTCCCAGACAACATTGCCACAAATAAGTCTCATATGATCAAATCAGTTTGAGTTATTTGTTTGTCATGTCATATTTTTGAGATTCAATTATATTCCAAATATAATTTCTGTTATTCACATCTAATGTGCTTATCTCAATATCATCTTTATAAAATGAAACACTTTAGTGTTCTAGAATATAAAGGTATACCCGCAACGAGTTATACTCTGATATAGAGATAATGTTTCTAGTCAAACTAGTTACATTTTAACAGTTTCCTAATTTAAGTACATACCAGAAGGGTAGTCCCTAAACTTAGGATTCTACGGTTAGAACAGCGACTCTCGTCACGTTTCCGATTCGCAGATCAATCTCATCTGAAGTCAGTATCCTGCTAATCAGCATATTCTGCACATCAGTACATATATATGTACCACATCTAGTTATCAAAATCCAATTTTGAAACTAATAGTGAACATATTTATGACAAACTATATTTAAAGTCGGAGCCTTGCCCCGCCTTTCACTTCCTTCATGTCTACATTGTCCCTACGACAGTCACGCATCCAGTGACCCCATTTGTCACAGTTTAGGTAGACATCTTGGGATATGTCATTTGTCTTCCTAGAAGACTGTGATGATTTTGCCTTTGCCCGTTTTAGAAACTCTGGCTCTGCCTCCTAGAGCATAGCCATCAACTCTCCAAGAGTTTACTCTTGGTTCATAATGAACTTGTCCCAGCTTTTGGGTAGAGACTATAAGATCAAATCTTTGGTAGTCTCGGCCACGTAGGTAACGCATAGCTAACCTAACTGATCGATGTCAGCAATCATCTGCGACACCTAGTGCTCGACAGATGTACCCTCTGACATACGTGAGCAAAAGAGCTTCTTTTGCAATTTGTACTTCTAAGAATAAATTTATGAAGATCTTTAATTTCATCATCATGGTACAAAGATCTGATCCTTAATTTTGACGACGGAATTAAAGTGTCATTGCATCAAGTATAAAGGATTGAGCACTAAAGTTATCATCACATGAATCTTCCAAAGATCATGTTCTACTATTTGCTCAACTCTGGGCTTAGGCCCGAGATGTAATTCTATCAAATAAATAACTTCTCAGTTCCCAGGACTATCCTGAGGTTTTATTCCTAATTTGAAAATTAAAGCCGTTTAAAAATATTTTTACCCAGGTTTATGTTTTAAACGCTAATCTTTCATCTATCTTGATTGCTATAGTCCAACTATCCAATCAACGATTTCAGGTACTATTGAATATAATGATTACTATAGTCTAACTATATAATCAACTATAATTTAATTTGTTAAATTCAAATATATTGATTACTATAATCCAATTATATAATCAACTATAATTCGAAGTAGTTTGAATACAGTCCAACTGTTTAATTTAAAACAATGATTAAATATTAGTCCAACTAATATATTTTTTAAATTAATGACGAAAAATGATATGAGCGCGTATTGGCAAGTATATAAACGAATTTGCAAATTTAATACTTGCCTCCCACTATTTTTCAGCGAGCCTCTAACCCTCTGTTGAGTACTCGGGAAACCTTATTTCCTAGTGGGCTAGGATCCCGTTAAATAACACACAACCTTGACTTTGGCCAACAAGCTGTATGATATTTAACTAGGTAGATCTCTAAGATCAATTGGATCTCATCCAATTCCTAGATCCAGTAGGTGGACATCCAAATCTGAAACATATATACAATATATATGCCAATATATCCAATATATTTCCTAACCTTTTTCCTCTGAATCAACTAAGCATTGGCTTTGGCACAACAAACTTAATGATTCCAGTTAAGCGGGACCCATTGACCTTGGAAAGCTTCGTAATCGATGTTGATAGACAAAAATTGATCTTGACTTTGGCCAACAAATCACAACTTGGACAAGACACCGATATGGAACAAAGCCTTCATGATTCAAACACATCCGCGATGGACAAAGGTCTTGACTTTGGCCAACAAACCAGTTCCAATCTTGGATCTTGAGAATGAATCATTCAATGGAAGGAAAAACGCTTAATATATGTTGAGGGTTTTTCGCGTAATTGGCAACCAATTAATTATCTTTGTTAAGGTCTCATCATACACCCTTAAACATGCATTCTAAAAACATAATAAGGCGCGTAAATAAATTAATAATGATATGCGGATGGATATTTAAAACAACTTCTTCCTAGAACAAATTTCTCCATTTCATCTCTCCCGCTAGCACAAATCTTACTTCTACCCCATTACATAACACTTCTAAAGAAACCTCATTTACATTGAGGAGAATCGGTAAGAAGAGAAATACAAAGAATCAAGAGGTAATAGGCTGGACACGCAGGTCCAATTAATAAATTCTAAATTTATTACAACAATTTCCAAAATTGCCCTCACCCATCTAATATCCATCCGATATACATTATTCATACATCACATCCATGTATTCATACAAAGCATGTTATCAATCAATCTAATCCAATTAATTAATCTGAAATTAATGACCATCCAATGTTCAAACAACGATTTGATTTGCGCGAGTCAAACTCGTTTTAAGAATAAGTACTCAAAGAACGAATTCTCGAATTATATTAAACTATAACATTAAATCCAATTTAATTTGCATTCAATACTAATTCTTTATTTAATTCCAAATTAAATAATTACACTTTATTAATGTGCCTTTACGACTTAGATTCTAAATCTAATATTTACGGGTCTCAAAGCCCAATTAACATCCAATGTCAATTTAATTAAAGTCCAATGGGCTTTCAATTAATTTATAAGGCATGGACTTTGGCAACCAAAGCCCAATAAGGAATCACCCTTAGCCAAAAATCAATTTAGGCCCATTAGGCCCAATTAAAATTTTAAAGGTCCATTTTATTATATTTGGACTTTATGGAAATGGTTTTGGGCCCAATTGGATCCAACCAATTAACCTAAACCAAACTTGGCCCAACCAAGCTCATTAAGCCCAAATACAACTTTAAAAGCCCAATTCCAATTTTAACCCAACTAATTAAATTACAAAATTCCAAATTTCACAATTTAATTAACTAAAGTGTATAGCTATAATTAATTAGTCAAATTAACATTTTCAAAATACCAATTCACTCAATTAATCATGCTAATCATCATCAATACATGTCCAACATTATTGAATCAAAAAATCAATTCATTTCCATGCTTGTAACTCACGGCATTTTAGGGTTTTTGTCCAATTTCGATTTCAATCCAATTAAATTCTAAATCAACAATTCTCAAGTCTTTCAAACTCATCCAATGATTCAAAAAACAAAAATCACCATGACATTTAGGGCACTAAACTTTCGGACAAGCCTCAAATTTGGGGAAAAATTGATCCAATTCATTTTTCATCGAATTGATCATGCATAACACTATGTTATCATCATTCAAGCATATTCAAACAATCAATTTCATCAAATCATGCTCAAATCAATTTTACCCAAATTTTACCCTAAATCATTTTCATGCTTAATCAAGGCTCTTGATACCATTGTTGGGTTTCTATTATAGTCCCAAGATCAATCAAGCAATGAAAATAATGTGAATACAATAAAGAAGTATGGCAGAATCATACTTACAATGAACGGATTTGCGATGCGAAGAACACAAAAATTTCTGTCTCCCTTGAAGCTCTCGGCAATGCCCCATTTTTGTGCTCCTTTGATTTTCGGTCAACCCCATTTGTGTGCTCCAAGCTCCAAGCTTTGATTTGAGATTCCATGCTCATGAATGGGTTTCCATATCACCTTTGCTTGACCCCTTGGATGTGCTAGCATCATGAAAAAATTTGCCACAAATTCTTTCCTTATGCATGTGTAGTTCTCGGCCAAGCCAAGAACTTGAGAGAAAAATTAGCCCTTGGCCGAATGGGAGAGAGAGAGAGGAAGAAGATGAGTTTTTGTGTGTGTTGTTTCAAAAACAAGTTAAAAAATGATATACCAAAAATAAATAAATGGTATTAGTCATTCAAACCATCACATTTGAGTGTTTTGCACTCAACCATCAACCAACAACCAACAACTTCCATCACATTAAAGTGATAAAGTTGACTAGTGATGTGACTCATGATGTGACTTGTGGGCCCCACTTGATTCTAAATGCGAGTGGGCCCGCAAACACTCCTGATCTCGGGTTCGCTAATTCTGAATTAACGAATTTTTCGTTGCGACGTAATTAAATCAAATTTAATTAAATAATTATTCCTAGCAAAATTACTATTCATGTCGCTAACGAATTAATTCTAAATTAACTGGTTCGCCCGAATTACAATCTAATTTTAATTCCGCGTCGAAATCTATTTTCGTATAATATATCGAATATATTATTTTATCGATTAATTCCAAATTAATCGTTCTCTCTCTTCAAATAGTATTTTATCCCAGATAAAATATCTCCGCAATTAATCCCAGATTAATTTTCTCTCTCTTATAATTAATCCCAGATTAATTATGTGCGAGTCATACGTCACCGGTGAATCTTTGGGAAGCGTCCCATGAGATCCCTGGATATGTTGGCAGTAAATCCGGTCGTCGGACTATACGAACACGTACGTACCTAGTACTACATTTTTACCGATTTACAAGACATGGTTGGCTTCTAGCAAAGCACCGTGCCTACCCAATTCTCCAGAAATATTCTTAAAGGAATATGTAATCTATATCAGGCGTAGTATACATAGTATTGCGTATTGCGATCCAGTATCAGATGTCACGTGCTAGGAGTGTGGCTGGAATTGTGTCTGCTCTGTACGAAGCACATATCAGATCTCTGGTAACTAGTCTCTATAATTGGATAATCATGACCTAGTCATATTATCCCAATGACTACAGTACATAAGAGTACCAGTTTCGTATCCTACGTGACCATCATCTCCACTATGACTGGAGTGATACTTCCATCTTGACATCACACCCAATACACTACGATTCTCAATATACCCAGAAGAGGCGTACACAGAACAGGTTAAAGCCATGGACGACCAAAACCAAAGTATATTGATTGTCGCAAGTATTAGCGGTGCAAGTCTCAGATTAAGACAAAATACACCTACCCGGATTCGGACTTCCATAGACACATAGTCATACTACCAATGGAATTTCGAGGGGTCTATCCAGAGCGAAGCTGCTTCCGTACCATCGGTAAACACAACCTCCTATTACAGTTGCATGAGTATCTGATACCCAAATATATGAGAACTATGCTGTTATCCTCCTATAACACGCACAAGTGCAATACTCTGCATTATCGATGTCCAATCTCAATAATACTCCGACTAGGGATGTTTTAATGATTAAACCTTCATGGATTGATAATGTCTCATATCTTATCAATCCGGAACTAATCATATGGACTTTTATCATTTATATATCCCTGTAATCTAATTACAAATGATAAAAGAGCAATTTCCTTTGTCACATAGTTAATTTGTACAACAACACCATGTTTTGTACAAATAGTGATGATATGGGTCATAATTGTCCAACACGAAGCGCCTCAAAGATCGAAGCATCTCACACTAGGAACGGTTCGGGAATGAACCATCTCACACTTGGAATGGAATCAGGAATGAATCCCATAGGTCGAAGCGCCTCAAAGATCGAAGCATCTCACACTAGGAACGGTTCGGGAATGAACCATCTTACACTTTGAATGGATTCGAAAATGAATCCCAGAGGTCGAAGTACCTCAAAGATCAAAGCATCTCATACTAGGAATGGTTCGAGAATGAACCATATCACACCCAGCACGGTTCGGGAATGAAGCCTAGGGGTCAAAGCACCTCGCCGTCAGTTCGGGAATAAAGCCTAGAGATCGAAGTATATCACACCCAGGATGGTTTGGGAATGAAGCCCAAAGGTCAAAGCACCTCGCCAAACTCAACTCAGTTTGGGAATGAAGCCCAAAGATCGAAGCATCTCACACTCAAGATGGTTCGGGAATAAAGCCCAGGGGTCGAAGCACCTCGCCATCAACTCAGCACAGTTCGAAAATAAATCCCAGAGATCGAAGCATCTCACACCCAACATGGTTCGAGAACAAAGCCCTGGGGTCGAAGCACCTCGCCATCAAATCAACTCAGTACGGGAACAAATCCTAGAGATCGAAGCATCTCGCAAAAGTAGCGAAACAACAGGCAAGTCCGGTAACGGCCGACGAACCATGTAAGTAAAAATGCATGCATGACTTTGATAAGGTTGTCACTGTCACACACTACACAAGCCCCATCAAATGGGGGCGACTGTAGACACTGTATTTTTGCATAAGCCCGATGATGAGCCTCGCATGGAGGCACTACCTGAAAAGTTATGGAAATTACGAAAAACGGATGCCGGAAGGAAAGAAAACCTCCAAAATTAGCATCTCATCGGATTCAAACTCACTAGCCAGCCTCGGATTCGCTCAGCCGCTGTTTCAAACCTTATCCTCAGACAAACCTCATGCAATCCATCCACACGCCCAAGCCCATGCAACCCATCATACACACGCCCAAGGCCATGAACCCATGCACACACCCAAATCTTCCCAAATAGACAAATTCTCATGCAATTCACATGTGTAAATTCCCTCATTAACACTTTCCAAGTTAACAAGATGTGAAATCCCTCATTATATTTTTCCAGAAAATGCCTTTTAATACATGAAAATTCTCATCTAACAACACTAAAATTATTAAGTTCTTAAGATTGTTGGGGAAATAAGTGTTATTAAACAAAACTAATATGCATCAAAAAAATCAAAACCAGAACATAGATTCAAATCTACATTAACATACCAACAATAGACTTAAACCTTAAAACTTAGAGAATAAGAAAAACCTGGAAATTGACGAAAATGTGTAGTCCAAGCCAAGTTGCCTCTGTCCTTAAGAACTTATTAGCCCTATCTCGGTGCTCTACAGATTTTGTGGCTAACGTCCTCCCAGGATAACTTGGATTCCTCTTGTTTAAGGGGCACTCCTTAACAAGATCTTGAACTGAGAAATTGGTGGGAAACTATCTCTTACTCAAAAGACACTCTAGTATACAAGACTCTTGGAGAATATATATATATATATTATATATATATTAAATTCAGTGAATTGAAATGGGAATGAATGTCTTATTTATAGACATGAAGGGTTACTATTAAAAAGGTACCCTTATGTTTATTATGAAAATTCCTAAGGGTTGTGTCCTTTACATTCAAAGGACATACCATTCCCTTTAAAACCCAAGGGTTTAAACTCTTCACTTAAGGATTACATTCTTTCAATGTCTATATATAACCTCTACTACCATATTTACAAAATTTCTTACAGGAAGAAACCCTAGAACTTGTCTAGATGCTCAAGAACAAGAAACAAACTTTCTAAGTTTAAGAGTTATGAAGATTACCTCGAAATCTCCTAATTTTCTTAAACTTTTTCTTGATTTCTTCACTTTCTTCCTTGTTTCTTCAAACAAATATTGAGAGCTTTTCTTTATGGAGGTTTTGGCCATGTCAAGCTTGTTCAAGGGAAAACAAAATTTTTCAACTTAAATATTGGCCATGACCGACTTAGGGGGGAAATGGTCATTTGGTCATTTTAATCAAATTAAATAATAATAAGCTTTAAGTTAACAAATCCAATTTGTAAACTTTAAGGTTAATAGAATAATGCTACATGTAACCAATAATAATCAAACATATTACATAACAATTTGTAATATTGAAATAATTTAATTATCTAGATATTTAACATTTAAACATCTAAATAATTAATTAATTAATGCGATTATTATTATATATATATTTTTATTAACATTAAATAACAAATATATATATATATATTAATAGCATGTGTCAAAGTCTCATTTGACAATTATTTAATATGTATCAAATCAAATCTTGTATCAAATACAAATACACATTAATTATTAATTGACCGAAATGCCTCTAATGCGTATATTTTCGTTTAACCGTTTAAACGATTCAAATTAACTCATTTAATCCAGTGAAATAATATGAATAGTCTATATTATTCATAACGCGTTGCCCAAGTACTCAACGAGTACACTTCGTATTGTGGGACTCTCTAAGTTTAGGGTTATCCATCACGGAATCAAATTTTGCGTCCATAATTCACCCACTCGTAAATTATGACAACCACAGATAATCTCGCTAAACTATGCAAGTCGAGGTCATCGCATATGTATAATCCATCCATCATAGGCTATCGATATTATACCGGGGATATAGATAAGAACATCAAATCCCTAGGGTGTAATATAGTCGACTTTCAAATTTACGATCTCTAAATAACACTCAGAACTCGCTTCCGAAGTATACCACGGTCATGGATTTACTAGATCACAAACACGTTCAAGATACATATGCCATGTATACAGGACTGACGGGTTCTATCTGATACTCACAGGATATCATGAGCATCAGTCCACATCCAACGAACAGACGGAGGTCTGATCTAAATAGGTCGGTGACGTGACTGCCATCAAAGTGTGGATGATATCTCATATATCTATAGTGGTATCTCAAGTCGAAAGACCACTATGCTACTCGACTCGAGAAGATTCCTATTGACGTTGGTGTACCATCTATTAGGAAATCATCGGTGAGTTGTTCAGTATTTATCAAATAAACACCTACATATCTATACGAGTCTCCCAAGACTCATGGTTCATTGGGATAAACCATCGGACCAAGTCTCGATATGGGCGACGCTGTTCTAGGCTCGCGGCCTAGTTGGGAAGTATGAAATAACATGGAGTCGCCACCCGGTGTGAATCGGGACAAAGATTTAAGGCCGCACTCACCCCTCGCAAGGGAAGACCTCAAACCGTTGGGTTCGGAATGGTCCCTTACTTATGTCACTTGTGATGATATAATTTGTGCAATAAACTAACCGAATCTATTCATCATTCATGCTCAAGGGTACTTAGATCTAATATGCTTTCATCCAAATAATTCCACGCAATGTAACACACAAGCATATTGAACCATTAAATCAACATGTATAAATCATTACCCAAACACATCATAAACTAAGAACATGCATAATGAACAACCTAAACATGCTTTAACAAATGAATAAAAAACTAAATTAAACCATGCTTTAAATAATAAACATATAACCTAAAGACTATAACATGCTCAAATACAAATTAGGATGAGACGAGATGCGTGCATCTTAAGCGGTACGTGGCGTTGTATCCCGAGTGAAGACCGTAATACCGTCCATTCGGAATCAGCTACGGAATTTATGTCCGGGTTTCCATCCGATATACCACAAAAGGGAACACACATCCCGCTCATCCAACAATCACACCATGCTTCAAAAGACTCTCATGCAATTATATATCAAAATAAATAAAACAAAGATAAAGAAGATAAGTAAAAAGGTGCCCTCAGGTCTAACCTCTTTTGTCGTCTAAGAAAGGGCGTTACACGTCCGTTGGAAGGGTGAATGATCCGCAACTCTTTCGGTTCACCAACTCAACATCTTTTCTCGCTGTTTTGCTGTTCGGGCTGCTGTTTTTTACTCCGTTTCGCTGCTACGTTTCAGGTCACTATTTTGGGTGTGTTAATGGACTGTTTTGGGCAGTTTCGGGGACTGTTTTGGGGAGTTTCGGGGTGCAGTTTTCGGGACTATTTTGGGCAGTTTTTGGGTGCAGTTTTGGGGAGTTTCTTTAATGTTAGGTTATGCGTGAAGGATGAGGGGGAGTTTTTTCGCTGTTTTAATGTGAAGGGCGTGAATAAAGGCTATGAAGGTTGCCGAGTGCTGAAGGATTAGGTGTGCATGGATGCTTGGGCCGTGAGGGATACGTGAGCAGTGTGGGCTGATGCGTGACTTACGTTTGTGATTGAGATTGAAAGGTAGGTGGCTTATTGTTTGTAAAGTAGCGTGACTTAGAGTGGTTTTGAGGGAGGCAGGTGGCTTACGTCCTTATGAGTGTGTATCGTGAGTAGGGCAAATGGCTTATGTGAGGGCTTGCAAATTGCGGGAAGGGGAGAGGCTGCTGGCTTGAATTGTCGGCTATGTGGTGTGATTAGTGGGTGTGGTCTTCACGTGAGGGGGGACAGTGTGCGATGGTGGAGGGCTTTGTTATTTTGTTTGTGATTTTTGTAAGAATGAGTCAGCCACGGTTTTGAATGTGTGGAGAGGGGTTATTTTTATAGGCATGTGATGGGTTTTACCTTGTTGAGGAAGGAATCAAATTTGTGTATTAATTATGAGATATTTTTAATTTAGTATGTGATAGGGAAAATCTTTTAATTAAGGGAAGTGATTTGATTTATTCTTTTTAGTTAAGGATATGATTTATTTAAATTGGTAGGTGATTTAATTAAATTAAGAATGTGATTTATGTATTTTAGGAAAGAGATTTAATTTAATTTAGGAAGGTGATTTAATTTGTGAAAGGTGTTTTAATTTAATTTAATTTTGTTTTAATTATTTAATTTGTGAGATGTGTTTTAAATGTTTTAATTATTTAATTTGTGAGATGTGATTTAATGGGTTTGTTGTGTTTTAATTATTTAATTTGTGAGATGTGATTTAATGGGTTTGGTGTGTTTTAAAACAGAGGTCCAACAAGCAACCCGAAGCCAAACAACGAGGTTAAATCCAACAAAAATTCCATTTTCCAACTTTACCCTTCCAACGTCCGTTTCCCGCGGTTTTCACAACTAAAGAGGTAGTGTCTCCATACGAGACTCATCATCGGGCTGATATGCAAAAATGCAGTGCCTACAGTCGCCCCCCACTTTGATGGGACTTGTGTAATGTGTAACAGTGAAAATCCTATTAAAGTACGTGCAATGCATTTTTACTTACCTGGCTCGCCAGCTGTCACCTGGTCTGCCTACTGTGCTGAGTTGATAGTGCTAAACCCCGTACCTAGGGCGTCACGGTTGCGTCTTCGTACCTAGAGTGCCGCAGTGATGATGTTGGTTGTCTGGATGCTAACCCTGTACCTAGGGTGTCGCAGTGACGTCTCCGTACCTAGAGAGCCACAAATATCTGAATAGTCCACATGCCGTACCTGGCGTGCTAACCCCGTACCTAGGGCGTCGCTGTGGTCTGAATGCTAACCCCGTACCTAGGGTGTCGCAGTGACGTCTCCGTACCTAGAGAGCCACAAATGTCTGAATGCTAACCCCGTACCTAGGGTGTCGCAGTGACGTCTCCGTACCTAGAGAGCCACAAAATGTCTGAGTGCTAACCCCGTACCTAGGGTGTCGCGGTGACGTCTCCGTACCTAGAGAGCCACAATAGTCTGAATAGTCCACATGCCGTACCTGGCGTGCTAACCCCGTACCTAGGGTGTCGCAGTAGTCTGAGTGCTAACCCCGTACCTAGGGTGTCGCTGATATGATGATGGTCCATTTCCGAACCGTGCTCCATTTTCGGAGTGCCATTTTCGGCGAGTGATGAGATAATGGTCCATTTCCGAACCGTGCTCCATTTCCGGAGTGCCATTTCCGGCATGCTAAACCCCATTTTCGAGGCATCGCTGATATGATGATGGTCCATTTCCGAACCATGCTCCATTTCCGGAGTGCCATTTTCGGCATGCTAAACCCCATTTCCGAGGCATCGCTGATATGATGACGGTCCATTTCCGAACCGTGCTCCATTTTCGGAGTGCCATTTTTGGCATGCTAAACCCCATTTCTGAGGCATCGCTGATATGATGATGGTCCATTTCCGAACCGTGCTCCATTTCCGGAGTGCCATTTTCTGCATGCTAAACCCCATTTCCGAGGCATCGCTGATGTGATAATGGTCCATTTCCGAACCGTGCTCCATTTTCGGAGTGTTACTGTGATGTGGTGTGAAGAGGTCCATTCCCGAACCGTCACCGCGTTGTGGTCCATTCCCGATCTGATCTCCATTCCTGGAGTGCCATTCTCGACATGCTCATTCCCGAGCTGTTCATTCCCGGACTATATCTCCATTCCCAGCGTGTCCATTCCCGGACTTGCCCATTCCCGGACTATATCTCCATTCTCGGACTGCCATTCCCGGCGTGCCATTCTCGGCGTGTCCATTCCCGGACTAAACTGATATGATGTAATGTGGGCCTTGCCCCCAGAATGCCATACCCGGCAATGCTGATACTGATGCTAATATTCCATTCTCAGAGTGCCATTCTCGGCGTGTTCATTCTCGAGCTGTCCATTCCCGGACTATATCTGGCAGGACTGATCTGATGTAATGTGGGCCTCGCCCTCAGAATGCCATACCTGGCAATGCTGATACTGATGTAATGTGGGCCTCGCCCCCAGAGTGCCATACCCGGCCAAACTGATACCGATGCTAATACGGGCCTCGCCCCAAACTGATGCTGATGTGGGCCTCGCCCTAAACTGATGCTGATGTAGGCCTCGACCTTGGGATTCATTCCAAATTCTGACGACATAGGCCTCGGCCCTGGGATTCATTCCAAATTCTGAAGACGTGGGCCTCAGCCCTGGGATTCATTCCCTGGATTCATTCCAAAATTCTGATGATGTGGGCATCAGCCTTGAGTTGATACTGATGTGGGCTTCGCCCCAAAACTGAAACTGATGTGGGCCTTGCCCCAAAACTGATACTAACATGGGCCTCGCCCCAAACTGATGTGGGCCTCGCCCCAAATAGATATTGATGTGGGCCTCAACCCCGGGACTCAACCCCAAACGAATACTGATATGGGCCTTGCCCTCATGCTGACTCTGATGTGGGCCTCGCCCCATGCTGATACTGATATGGGCCTCGCCCCAAACGGATACTGATGTGGGCCTCGCCCCCATGCTGATACTGATATGGGCCTCAGCCCTGGGACTCATCCCCAAAACTACTACTCGTATGTTGCTGATTCTGGTTGGCTTGTCTTTGCCGCTTTCTCTTTTTCTTCTTTGAAACCTGTGAATGCAAAACGAAACAAACACAAAAAAGGATGCAAAAATACGTTACGTGTATGCATGCATGCATGAATATCCTATTCCGTTAGGTTAGGTCTTCCGCCAGTTCTCCAGGTGATTGCTTAGTCTTCTCTCTGGTCTCATGACTCAATATCTTGTTATGTCCATGATTCGCGATGTAGTAGACTGGTCGCCTCCAGTCTTGATTTAGCTTTCTGCTCTCTGTTGTTTTGTGCTTGATCAAGATGAACCACATGGTGGGGCCTTCAATATCATCATGCTATATCACATTCTACGAAATAGTCCCAATAGTTATACATATCATTGTCCTCAAAGAATGCTCAGTAATGAAACCAGAGAACCTTCAAAACACTCAATGCAACTCAAATCCAAGTCTTTGAATAAATGATCTATGCCAGACTCAAAGTGTGTGTGTACAAAGGTTCCTTCGCAGATTCACCCCAGGTAAGCTAACTCAATGATTTCGTCAATAATCGGGATCGATGGGTCAAACCAACCTAGATGTCTCAATTATGCCTGCATTGCTTTTCTGTGTTCAATGTGGTATTTTTTTTTTTGTCTCTTTCTTTTTCTTTTCATTTTGAACTTCTTTTTTTTTTTTTTTTCTTTTCTTTTTCTCTTTTTTTTTTTTCTTTTCCAACACACCTACCCTTTAAGGTAGCATTTCTCCTCATGGTGGTCCTAATACTCACCCATGGGTAGCTTCACGCTTATCGGTTATAGGTGGTGCAATTCTTTTCTTTAGAGACTTTTCATTCATTTTCAACCATACCACACATCATAACATAAGCAAATCAAGATAGACGTCTAAGCAAACGGTCATTCACCGACCTACAATTTCTTCAACTAGTCACCTTGCCAGTTACTCAGGTTTTCACTGCTAAGAACCTATAGTGGAGTGTTTACGAGTCTAACATAGATCAATCACTCAAAGTATCAGATAAAAGTACATCAAGAATTTATCGTTTCTAAAGTTTCACTCTAAAGTAGTCAATTTCATCATGAGACTTATGTCTAACTATCAAGGACTAAAAACAAACATTTTTTTTTTCTTCTTTTCCTTTTTTTTTTTCTTTTTTTCTTTTTTTTTTTTCGCTTTTTTTTTAAGGTCCCCCAATGGTCTTTCTATTCTCGCAGTAAAGTTCTCTGTTTCTCGATTTCCTTTTTCCCGATGTCAATGTTTGCTAAACTCTTATTTGACAAGTCTTTCTTTTTTCTAACCCAACGGATATCTATGATGGCTTTTAAGACACGAGGGTTAACATGATGCATGTATACATGAGATGCATGGGATGTATGAGACATAATATGCATGGGGTTATCAAAAGCATAAAGGGTGGCCCCAATAGGTCATACAACTATGGTTCACATGTGGGTTTACGGGAGTGTGGACAAAGGCTCTCGTTTGACGAAGGATTACCCACAACTAGGACTCCCCACTCAAGGGTTCAAGCGACCAAATGAGTGCACCTTTTTTATACCTTACGGTAGGTGCCAACGAGTTACAGTGTGTGACTAACTGTCGAATGGATTTCCCGTTGTAGATTCCCCAGATGGAGGGTGGAGCGAGGCTCTCTTAAGTACCCAAGCCCTTAGGCTCTTATCGTTTGGTGTCAGGAATAAACAACGAGTCCTCCAAACTAGTCTATCACAACCAGCTACAAGTAATGATTATCTCAGTGTCTTCACAGCTTTTCCTTATGAAAAGGTAGTGAGTGAAGGAAGACACCCAACCATCACCTAGCTCCTACAAAGCCTTTGATTAACCCATTTCAACTCACTATAGAACAATTAACTAAAGCACAAATCATAAACATCACAAGACATGATTTCGGGGCCGATTCAAAATATCCCAAGTGGAGTCGCCAGACTGTAGACAACAAAACCTGGGCGACGCTGTTCTAGGCTCGCGGCCTAGTTGGGAAGTATAAATAACATGGAGTCGCCACCCGTGTGAACCGGACAAAGATTTAAGGCCGCACTCACCCCTCGCAAGGGAAGACCTCAAACCGTTGGGTTCGGATGGTCCCTTACTTATGTCACTTGTGATGATATAATTTGTGCAATAAACTAACCGAATCTATTCATCATTCATGCTCAAGGGTACTTAGATCTAGATCTAACATGCTTTCATCTAAATAATTCCACGCAATGTAACACACAAGCATATTGAACCATTAAATCAACAAGTATAAATCATTACCCAAACACATCATAAACTAAGAACATGCATAATGAACAACCTAAACATGCTTTAACAAATGAATAACAAACTAAATTAAACCATGTTTTAAATAATAAACATATAACCTAAAGACTATAACATGCTCAAATACAAATTAGGATGAGACGAGATGCGTGCATCTTAAGCGGTACGTGGCGTTGTATCCCGAGTGAAGACCGTAATACCGTCCATTCGGAATCAGCTACGGAATTTATGTCCGGGTTTCCATCCGATATACCACCAAAGGGAACACACATCCCGCTCATCCAACAATCACATCATGCTTCAAAAGACTCTCATGCAATTATATATCAAAATAAATAAAACAAAGATAAAGAAGATAAGTAAAAAAGGTGCCCTCAGGTCTAACCTCTTTTGTCGTCTAAGAAAGGGCGTTACACGTCCGTTGGAAGGGTGAATGATCCGCAACTCTTCGGTTCACCAATCAACATCTTCCTCGCTGTTTTTGCTGTTCGGGCTGCTGTTTTTACTCCGTTTCGCTGCTACGTTTCAGGTCACTATTTTGGGTGTGTTAATGGACTGTTTTTGGCAGTTTCGGGGACTTTTGTGGAGTTTCGGGGTGCAGTTTTGGGGACTATTTTGGGCAGTTTTTGGGTGCAGTTTTGGGGAGTTTCTTAATGTTAGGTTATGCGTGAAGGATGAGGGGGAGTTTTTTCGCTGTTTTAATGTGAAAGGCGTGAATAAAGGCTATGAAGGTTGCCGAGTGCTGAAGGATTAGGTGTGCATGGATGCTTGGGCCGTGAGGGATACGTGAGCAGTGTGGCTGATGCGTGACTTACGTTGTGATTGAGATTGAAAGGTAGGTGGCTTATTGTTTGTAAAGTAGCGTGACTTAGAGTGGTTTTGAGGGAGGCAGGTGGCTTACGTCCTTATGAGTGTGTATCGTGAGTAGGGCAGATGGCTTATGTGAGGGCTTGCAAATTGCGTGAAGGGGAGAGGCTGCTGGCTTGAATTGTCGGCTATGTGGTGTGATTAGTGGGTGCGGTCTTCACCTGAGGGGGGACAGTGTGCGATGGTGGAGGGCTTTGTTATTTTGTTTGTGATTTTTGTAAGAATGAGTCAGCCAGGGTTTTGAATGTGTGGAGAGGGGTTATTTTTATAGGCAATGGGATGGTTTTACCTTGTTGAGGAAGGAATCAAATTTGTGTATTAATTATGAGATATTTTTAATTTAGTATGTGATAGGGAAAATCTTTTAATTAAGGGAAGTGATTTGATTTATTCTTTTAGTTAAGGATATGATTTATTTAAATGGTAGGTGATTTAATTAAATTAAGAATGTGATTTATGTATTTTAGGAAAGAGATTTAATTTAATTTAGGAAGGTGATTTAATTTGTGAAAGGTGTTTTAATTTAATTTAATTTTGTTTTAATTATTTAATTTGTGAGATGTGTTTTAAATGTTTTAATTATTAATTTGTGAGATGTGATTTAATGGTTTGGTGTGTTTTAATTATTTAATTTGTGAGATGTGATTTAATGGTTTGGTGTGTTTTAAAAAAGAGGTCCAACAAGCAACCCGAAGCCAAACAACGAGTTAAATCCAACAAAATTCCATTTTCCAACTTTACCCTTCCAACGTCCGTTTCCCGCGGCTTTCCACAAACTAAAGAGGTAGTGTCTCCATACGGACTCATTATCGGGCTGATATGCAAAAATGCAGTGCCTAAACCGCCCTAAATACCCTCCAAAATTCGCCCAAAAACAGCAGCTCAAAAGCATTCAAAACAGTCCCCAAAGTCATCGAAACAGTGAGCAAAAACTGCACTTGAAGATACTTGAATAACCAAGCAAACGGCAGCCCCTTTACCCCTCAAACTACCACGAAATACCCCATAATTTTCTGCAAACCAGCGGCCTAAAGACAACAGCAAAACGGCAGCGAAACAAAGTGGAAACAGCAGACGAAACAACGAAACAGTGAGCAAAACATCGAACCAGCGAACCGGTGAAATCGTGGTTGTCTTAGCCCTTCCGACGACCGTATAACACATCTCCAAATAACGACACAAAAGGTTAGACCTGAGGGTTTATATTATGGAATTTACTCACATGAAATAATAGCTTAGGAAATGTATTTTATGTGTTTAGCATGAATAAATAGATTAGCATGTTGTTTGAATTTGTTCACATAAAATAATGACTTAGATAATGTGTTTTATGATATTTAGCATGGATAATTAGTTTTGCATGTTGTTTGGAATTTGTTCATATAAAATAATGACTTAGGAAATATGTTTAGCATGAATAATTGGTTTAGCATGTTATTTAATTTAAGTTATGTAAATTAGTAACTTAGAAAAGCATGTAATTTACTTTTCCTCACATGAATATTGTTAATTAGTATATAATGTGATTTCGGGTGAATGGAATATGTGTTCCTTCTTGTGGTATATTGGATGGAAACCCGGACATAAATTCCATAGCCGAATCCGAATGGACGGTATTATGGTTTGAACTCGGGATACAATGCCTCGTACCACTTGAAGGATTCACGTATTTTATTTCATCCAAACTTGTATTCGAGCATGATTAGGCCATTAGAAAGTTGTTTTATTTTTAGCATGATTTAATTATTTTATTTCGCAATAGGAGTTTGATTATGTTAAGTCGTATTTATTCAACATGCTTATTGTGTGATGCCGAATGTTTGTCGTAATGAAAAGTTTACTGTTGAAACATGCAAACCTAGAATTTAGACTACTTTGACCAACATGTATGTTGAGTAGACTTGGTTAATATTGCACAAATCCATTCATTACAAACGACATAAGTAAGGGACCATTCCGAACCCAACGGTTTGAGGTCTTCCCTTGCGAGGGGTGAGTGCGGCCTTAAATCATTTTCCCCGTTTCACACAGGGTGGAGAACTCCATTATTCTCCAGTTTAGTCCCCTGCGGGCTACTCCGTACTCCCAACCAGGCCGCGAGCCTGGAACAGCATGCGTCGCCAAGTTCTGTGTCCTACAACAACTTTTGCCTCAATCCCCCATAACTTATGCCTAATAAGCTCCCAAACCCAATATCCTTAACAACTTGTTACTGGCCAACTGATAAAGTGGCAATAAGGTTGGAGAATCCTTGCACCCCATATCGAGACATGACATTACCTATTTCAATAAGGTTATGGGTTGTTGTGGCAAGTTCGGCTGGTGGGGCTGTGGGGTCTGTTGTAATAGGTTGGGTTGTTGGTTGTGTTGGGGTTGTTTCAGTTAATATCACTGATGGCCACTTATATGCACTGTCAATATTATCAGTTATAAATTTTGTTTTCGCTTATGTACTCATCTTATTTTGATTGTGTCAAATGCCATCCCTGATATGATATTAATAAATAATTCAAAACAACCAATTTAAATAAATATTGGTTTTCAAGCCTTCATCTTTTAGCCTTTTTGATTCAGAATTGTTGTGGGAGGAAATTGAGGATGAAAGTGACAAAGTATATGATAAATAACATTCAAGTTCAATGAAATGTAATATATCAATTACAAATAATAGTACCATGCATTTTTGCCCTGATGTAACACCTTGGTCGTCATGACGTAATTAAATATTTCCTCGTGTATTTATTAGATATATTCTAGTGCTTAATTATATATTATTAGCATGTACATTGTAGAAGCAAAACGAGATTTACCGCTATGCCTATAACGTCGGCGACCACTGCACTATTGAGCTCGCAGCTCATAGAGAGTACAAGTTAGTCCGTAGGGGACTACTCAGAGAATAAAAGAGTCGCCACCGTGTATTAGACTCTGGGAATTATTTAAAGCCACAGTACACCCCTCGCAAGGTCCGACCTTAAATCCGTTTAGATTCGGAATGATCCCTTACTAATGCTAGTATAATATCCACTCTTAAAAGAGGATCCACATGTCTTATAATGCATAAATCACACATGAACAATTTATATTGCATATAATCACACAAGGCAATTTATCTTTCAGGCAGTGGGCAAACATCCATGAAAGCAATAATGAAACAGAATTAATAACGAATAAAACAAACTCGACCAGACATATCTTGGATCCGTCCGGATATACATTGTTCCTTTATGTCCGACCGGACATACTTGGTGTTTGGCCGAACATATTATTGCATGCAGTCCTCCATTCTTGTCATTTCGGCTACTTCACCCTTTAAAAAAGAACATTATCCTTTAGAGGCCTTTGAAGAGTTTTTTTTTCAATCTCTATTGAGAGTAGTGTCGCATCTCATACTTATTGTGGGGAGGCATTATTAGGATATTTCTTCTAGAACGATACATTTATGGTACCAGATGTAGCTACGGTATGGGCTTCGGCCGGGATTAGATAGAGGACCGCCTAACACTTTCTATGGACCTATTTACTATTGCAAACATGCCTTAAATTTTACATAGGTCGTCCTTTTATATTTTCAACCTAGCGGGCTACTCTAACTTTTGCTTAGACTGCCCTTTCAGGTTTTCAACCCAGCGAGCTAATAGTCTCTTTTTTTTTTCTCTTTTTTTTCTTTTCCATTTGTCTTCTTTTGTTTGCCTTGAATTTAACAGTGTATGCATGCTTGTTCTAATTTTTCCTTTCTTAGCTATAACTATACATTCCACGATTGCAATTTTGAAAATTATTTCAGTAAAACTTCATCATTCTTTTTTAGTACATGTGATAATATACTAATTGTTTTATTGTAAGGGTACTCATGTCGTTAGCCATCCCATTCGGGTTTTCTGACTAACTATTTTTCTTTTTCTCACTTGTCCCTAACTTTTGCCTAAATCGTTTCTGGCTTAACGGGATGCTCTAATTTTTGCTTAAGCCATCCTTTACGGATTTTCAACCTAACGAGGTCTTCCTTTTTCTTTTTTTTTATGCAAATTATTTCTTCAGTCTGTCCAAGTTGATGGGTTCTGTGAACTTAATTTCTTCCATATCAACCAATCACACTGCTCCATTCTTCACGATAATGATAAGACTCATCTCAATTGAGCCTGAACTTTCCCCTTGGGTCTATTGCTAATGCCTCGACTTGTTTAGACAGATCCTCTTCTTTAATCTTGTTGGGCTTGACCTTTTTATTGAAAGCTCGAGCTCTTCTCTTTTGATAAAGTTGCATGTGATACAACGCATTTATCCTTTATATTGCTAACAGGGCTAAATATTCAAATCTACCCGCAACCCACTCTAGTTCGGGCAAGTCTACCTCTATCATAACTCTCATTGACTGTACTTTAATATCTACTAGAAGTACTACTTCCATCCCATACACCAAAGAGTAGGGTGTGGATCATGTTGCGGTTCTGTCCAAAGTTCTATACCCCATAATGCGAACGGTAACTTGTTTGCCCAATCTTTGTAAGTTTCTGTCATCTTAGCCATGATCTTCTTTAGAGTCTTGTTGGCGGCCTCTACTACCTAATTTTCATGCGGCCTATATGGTGAAGACTTGTAGTGCTCAATCTTGTACTTTTGTAATATGGCATTGGTCTCTCATTGAAATTGCACCCCATTGTTTGTCACCACATGGTGCGGCATTCTATATCGAAAAATTATATTTCAGATTATAAACTTTACCATCTAGCTTCCCCCATTTAGAAAAGAAGTCTATGGTCACTATGATTAACTGATGCCCATTAGAGGTTGTGGCTGTATTTCACAAATCATATCAATACCTCATGCTGTGAATGGCCAAGGCTCTACCAGCTTGTGTAACTCAGTTTGTGGAAAGTGGTTCAAGTTCCCGTGAGTTTAGCAGTCATGGCAGTTCTTCACCAATTCTGCACAATCGGCAGAAGCCTTGTCTTATGAATTTCTTAACTTTGGAATGCATGGGATAATATCTTTTTATGTCTAACATAAAACCTAATGACTTATAAACCAAGATAACAAGTTAACATGACA
The DNA here is from genome assembly GCA_019454045.1 of Zanthoxylum bungeanum. NCBI lineage: Eukaryota > Viridiplantae > Streptophyta > Magnoliopsida > Sapindales > Rutaceae > Zanthoxylum > Zanthoxylum bungeanum. The sequence goes on along the minus strand of SKCR01019141.1, from coordinate 15,154 downwards.
TTTGATAGCAAGTCATTTGTTCTTTTCTTTAACCTTTATCCAACTTACTATATCAAGTAAACAAGTTACCATTTAAATTGAATAAAGATCAAGTAAGGATATTTAAAATATTTTCATTTTGAACTAATATTAAATATAAAATCAATTATTTATATTTAATTTAATTAAATAAATAATATAAATCAAATTAAATCTTCATCATTGATACAAATATCAATTTTGGTGGATTCAATTTGATTTTGACATTTGTCAACTCTCTAATGATGACAAGTATAAAGTTAAACTTTATATACAGCCTAATCATAATTTTCCATCTATAAAGACAAAATATCTTAATCATTAATATCAAAATATCAATGTTTTACATCTCTAATAGTATCCCAACTATTCGTAAAATATATTTATAATACTTCTAAATTATCGAAACATCTCCCAAATAAACGGGTGCTATCGCATCAACACCGAGAAATATTTTACAATTTACCGATAAAGTACATAAACTGCCTTGCGATTATATATCGAAGCAATTTAATTAATTAACTAGTCATTCAGCTAATGTGTGTGACCTCTTGAGTTCTCCGTGAGTTGGTCATGAGTCAATACGAACACACTCGTATCACTTCGGTATAATACATTGCAACCAAAGTTCCCAATGATCATGACTAACCTGTAGCAAGGTGTCATGACCCCAAACATGAAGAACGAAATATCCGATAAACCCATATAGTCGTAATTACGTGTAGTAAAGTCCATCTGCGGTCGGCTCTCGATTAAGTGCGGGCCATGAAGTCGTCAAGCCCTCAACTCGATCATAGGATAAAGAAATCAATCATATATGGGATTCACATATTAGCAAAACATATTTTCAGAATATATGTGCTTCGGCCGAAAACTTAATCCCCGTGTATGAAATTTCTGCCTAGGATCTCAATCTCCAATATCTGAGCCAACATATTCCTTCTTGATCGTCACATGTTTTTATACATTAAGTACACATTGCCATCAAGTTTCTTTCACCAAGCATGATGAGCCTAGTTCTTTTATACACAAGTGAATGATGTGTCTCAAAATAGACGGCAGTCTTGAAGTCTCAAATCAAAGGTCCATTGGTACGCTAGAACGGTTGTGCTATGAATCATTAACTGTAAATAATCTCTCATCTGATTTGTCATGTTTGGTCACTTTCAGTAACACATTTCTCGAATGCATTATCCATGTTCATGTGTAGACACTTGCATTTTTGCATGAAATCCCAATGATAAGTCTCGTATGGAGGCACTACCCGATAAGTTACGAAAGTCGCGGGAAACGGACATCGGAAGGGGAAATTCAAAATAAGTACGTTGTCAGATTTAATTCGCATGTTCACTGCATCTGCGTTCGGAAACACGTTCGAACGGCGAACAGATTATGGGCGTTCGTGTAGCGTCTGGAAACGCGTTCGAATGACCATCGATATTTATGTTTCACTGTTAGCCTCAACCCAAAATTCACACAAGGCCCACCAAAGCCCAATCCAAATAATTAAAACATTTAAAACACATGTCACAAATTAAAATAATATCATTCCTAATTAAATCAAATCCAATTAAATTAAAACAAATCAAATCAAATCAAATCAAATCAAATCCCCCTTCCTAAATTAAATAAATCACATTCCAAATTAAATAAAACAAATCCAATCTAAATAAATCACCTCCCAAAATAAATATATTCCCCACCAAAAATTCAAATTTATTTCCCCTTTTTTAAAATTAATTAAACACATCCCATATTTGCATGATTTCCTTCCTTACCTATAAACCCTAGTGCACCATTATAAAAGAAACCAAAACTCCAAACCCTTCCCTCTAGAGAGACTCACGGCAACCTTGAAGAAAGACATAAAAGAACAACAAACCCTAGCTCCCTCTCTCATCTCTCTCCACATGCACGGCATTCACCAAAAATAAACCCTAAACAAAACTTTTCTCTCTCTCACACACATAACAACCACAAACCCTATACAAACTTCAACATCCCCATCCACCACCTAGGACAAACTGACTCAAGCCCTAAGCCACTCATGACATAAGCACCATGCAGCCCTACACGTAGCCATAAACCTTGTAGACTCGGCAGTAATAGACAATCACCAGTAAGCAAACCGACTCAAGCGTAAGCCCTTCAACCCACTAATCACTCTCTCGGCCAATCTACAAAAAGCCACACCCCAACCAACAACCAAACAAATCGAAAGCACATGCAGCCACTAACGTGAATTAGATGATCTAAGGATACTTTCTTAAGCTATGGAGGAGGAGAACTTGAAGTGATTGGGTTCACTGCTGCAAGTTTCCAAACCGATAAAAACGACTATAAGTCACAATAAGGGTACTATATAGTTTGAATAACGGAACAGTAAGCTGGAAATCTTCCAAGTAAGATACTGTTGCCGAATAAACAATAAAAGTGGAATATTGCTGCAGCTGAGGCAGCAATAGAAGCGATTTGGATCTATAATAATCCTAATTAGATTAGGAGTAGTTTTGTTAGCAACTGAGCTAGGCTTCAGAACAGGCTAAAGAATTTATGGTCTCATCAACGATCCAAATATGTATTTCAATTATTTCATCTGATTCCTCAGATCATACATCGTGGCGATGTGATGATCGAATAAATCACATCAGATGATAACATTGCAAATCCGCTGACGAAAGTAGTTTCTCAGCAGAAGTTTGAGCGACCCGTACATAGTTTAGGCGTTGGACACTTGAGTGATTGGTTATAGGCCAAATGGGAGATTGTTGGACAATTATGACCCATAGCATCACTATTTGTACAGAACATGGTGTTGTTGTTAAAATTAACTATGTGACATAGGAAATTGCTCTTTTATCATTTGTAATTGGATTACAGGGATATATAAATGATAAAAGTTCATATGATTAGTTCCAGATTAATAAGATATGAGACAGTATTAATCCATTAAGGTTTAATCATTAAAATTCCCTAGTCGTAGTATTATCGAGATTGGACATCGATAATGCGGAATAGACTAGTATTACACTTGTGCGTGTTATGGGAGCATAACGACATAATTCTCATATATTTTGGTATTAGATACTCATGCAAGTGTAATAGGAGGTTGTGTTTACCGATGGTACGGAAACAGCTTCGCTCTGGATAAACCCCTCGGAATCCCATTGGTAGTATGACTATGTGTTTATGGGAGTCCGAATCATGGTAGGTGTATTTTGTCTTAACCTGAGACTTACATCGCTAATACTTGCGATAATCAATATACTTTGGTTTTGGCCGTTCGGGGCTTTAACAGGTTCCGTGTACGCCTCTTCTGGGTATATTGAGAATCGTAGTGTATTGAGTGTGATGTCAAGATGGAAGTATCACTCCAGTCATATGGAGATGATGGTCATGTAGGATACGAAACTAGTACTCTTATGTACTGTAGTCATCGGGATAATATGACTAGGTCATGGTTATCCGATTAAAGAGACTAGTTACCAAAGATCTGACATATGCTTCGTACGGGGCAGACACAATTCCAGCCTCAGGCCTAGCATGTGACATCCGATACTGGATCGCAATTCGCAATACTACATATACTACGCCTGACACAGATTACATATTCCTTAAAAGAATATTTCTGGATAATTGGGTAGGCACAGTGCTTTGTTAGAAGTCAACCATGTCTTGTAAATCGGTAAGAACGTGGTACTGGGTACGCACGTATTCGGATATTCCGATGACCAGATTTACTGCCAACATATCCAGGGATCTTATGGGTCGCTTCCCGAAGATTCACCGATGACGTATGACTCGCACATAATTAATCTGGGATTAATTATAAGAGAGAGAAAATTAATATATGATTAATTGCGGAGAGATTTTATCTGGGATAAAATTCTATTTAAAAAGAGAGAACAATTAATTTAGAATTAATTCGCTAGCGACGTGAATAGTAATTTTGCTAGGCATAATTATTTAATTAAATTTGATTTAATTACGTCGCAACGGAAGATTCGTTAATTCAGAATTAGAGAACCCGAGCCCGGGATGTGTTGCGGGCCCACTCGGATTTTGAATCAAGTGGGGCCCACAAGGCACATCACTAGTCAACTTTGTCACTTTAAGTTGATGGAAGTTGTTGGTAGGTGATTGTGTGTAAAACACACAAGTGTGATGGATTGAATGACATTTACCATTTTATTATTTTTGGTATATGACTTTCAATTTGGTAATTAGATTACACAACACACTTCATCTCATCTTCTCTCCTCACTCACGGCTTTGAGCCAATTTTTCTCTCTTCTCTTGGCTTGGCCGAGAGTCACACAAGGATAAGGGGAAAATTTTTGTTGCAAAAATTTCCATTGCTAGCACATAAAGAGATCATTCAAAGGTGATAGGGAAACTACTCCCATGAGTTTGGAACTCATTCAACAAGCTTGGAAGCTCAACATACAACAAAAACAAGGGCTTGGCCGAAACTCAAGGAGCAAATTTTTTGTTGTCTACACATCCACTTAGCCGATCAAAGTGAGTATTTCTGCCATCTTACTTTGTGTATTCACACATTTCATTGCTTAATTTGATCTTGGTTTGACCTAGAAAACCTAACAGGTAGTGCGGTCTGTACTTGGGATACAACTCCACGTACCGCTTGAGAAACTTTCAAGCACATGTTACATTTTGGTATTTAATTTGGTGTTCTCCACCTTTTATTTTCTATGAATTTTCTTCCTTGTTCATGCATTGTTGCTTGATGCGCATGGGCTAACTATGTTGGTTAAAAGGTCCTCTAGTCGAGGGAGAAAACGCCTAAAAGGCTACCTTTACCACGATGTTTTGCCGCGCCGGATGAAGTACGTTTGATTGAACGTGAGATATGTTCAATCAGGCATACGAGGTCCCATATTATTGCTTTATTTATCTTCTATGCATTGTTACTTGATGCGCATGGGCTAATCATGTTGGTTTAAAGGTCCTATATTTGAGGGAGAAAACGCCTAAAAGGCTACCTTTACCATAATATTTTGCCGCGCCTTTTATTATTCCGTTATGTATTTTTCGCATAGTATTTCTTTGTTTATTCATGCATTGTGATCTAGTGCGCATGGGCTAATCACGTCGGATTAAAGGTCCTCCATTTGAGGGATAAAAAGCCTAAAGGCTACCTTTACCACAATGTTTTGTCGCGCCGGGCGAAGTTCACTCGATTGAATATGAAATACGTTCAACCAGGTATACGAGGTCCTATATTATGTATTTTTTTATTCACGTATATGTTTGTGTCATTTCGGATGACACTTTGGTAATCCCCTTCGAATGCGTTTCCGAACGCTACACGAACGTATGCATTCTGTCTCGTTTCCGTTCGAACGCGTTTAAAAATGCTACTCGAACGCGCATGCATTCTGCTTTACCATGCATCAGGTCTTGTCCTGTTCGAACGCGTTCCCGGACGCTATACGAACGTGAACATTTTGTCTCATTATCGTTCGAACGCGTTTCTGAACGCTACACAAACGCATACATTCTGTTTACCATTCGAACGCGTTTACATACGCTACACGAACGTGCATATTCTGTCTCACTTTTGTTCGAACACGTTTCCCAACGCTACATGAACGCATGTATTCTGTTTACCGTTCGAACGCGTTTTCAAACGCTACACGAACGTCCATACAGTGAACAGATTTCTTTTCGTCCCATTTCATGCATGTTTGCTTCTTTGGTCATTTCTTTTGCATTACGTAATTAATCATATCATTTTATTATTGACACTTTTACTGTTATCATTTATTTATGTTTCCGTATTTATCTACTTAATGTGTTCATGAGATTGTGTGCTTGCCTTTATTTCACTTACTTCTATGCATGAAAACTTAGATATAGGTTGTATGAAAATTTAAATATAGGTTATTATTGCATGTGTATATTGCGTAGACTTGGTTATATTATTGCGCGAATCCGTTCATTACAAGTGGCATAAGTAAGGGACCATTCCGAACCCAACGGTTTGAGGTCTTCCCTTACGAGGGGTGAGTGCAGCCTTAAATCATTTCCCAGTTCACACTGAGTGGCGACTCCATTTTATGTCTCCGGTTTAGTCCCCCGGGGGCTACTCCGTACTCCCGACCAGGCCTCGAGCCCGGAACAACGTCGTCGATTTCTGTGTCCTACATCATGCTCTTGGGATGAGAGACTCGTCACCCAAATATCTGTATCAAATACTGATCTACGACAGTATCAAAAACATGTCATTCATGCGATTTGATCATCCCTTATAACATCACCTCAATTGGGAACAGATTCGGATGTATTTAAGTCAAAGCTCTGTACTAATATCTACAATATTTTGCAAGTAAAGTACCGACACGAAATATATCACAGGATTGTGTTTTTCATATATTGTAAAATAACAACTGAACCAATACAAAATGTAATAGGATTGCCATTATATTAACCTTAAACTAAATTTACGACTAATTAGAATATTATATTTATACATGGATAATACCCATGAACAGTATGACAATATTGGTTTTAGGGCATATCCCCAACCTTGGACCCCAGAACAAGCGCCACATAAGGTTAAAATCCATAAAACGTCATACAAACACCCTGACAGAAAACGTATCATATCACATTCAATCAAAAAAATAATCCGAATCATTTTCTTCCAAAACACTTTAAAATCATATAACCAAAATATCAGGAAAACATAAAAAAAAAAAAAACGTATCATTAGAACACAAGTCAAACTTATCATAAAATAAGACTATTTATAAAATATAAAACAAGGTATCCACAATATATCTTAAAACGGATCTCTATGATTGAAAACAACTTTAAAATCCATGTTTCACAAAAATCGTAACAAACGTTCAGGAACCAACTCACTGGACGAAAAGAAAACCAAGTGTCTAATATCTGAATTACGTGCACTAACCGGACATTGTCCGACATCGGACAATATCGACAGAGGGTAACAGAATGACCGCAGTCAGATGGGCAGAGCCTAGTAAAATATAGCATACACATTGTAGTGAAATCATCTCTTATCAAAAGTGGAGTCAAAACGTTTTGTTTGTTTGTAAAACTTTTCAAAACTGGCATGCAAATCACTTATTCTAAAAGAAAAACAATCAAAAGCATCCATACACATATCAGGCTCATTAAATAACACGTATTAATTCGTCATCAATTGCAAATCACTCACATTTACAAAACAATAACATCATTTCACATAATTATTTTAAATAAGTCATACATGCATATCTGCATATATATGTATTCACCAACCATTGATTAATTACTCAAACATTGAGATATCATATCATTATATCATACATAGGCTCACGACATATCGTATCAAAATCATATTTTACCAATTGTAATGCCTAGTTATACCAAACCACGCAAACCTGTGGCAATAACCAACCCAAACTCGTGGTGGTTGATACGGCTAAATTTATGCATGAATTGTCTAAGCATGACTCTAACCTACTATAACACATAACATGCAAATAATTTACCAAACCTCAAGTATCCAACACATGGAATACTTACCTCGTCTCGCATCACTCCTGATTTTAGTCAAATCTGTTAAAACAAACAGTAGAATTGATTAGAAACAATGTTACGCGAAATTATTGACTCAACTATGACAAACTTTCGGATCTTCCCGAAATACCTAAATTAAGTCCGTTTGAAACGATTTCAGTTTCATTACTCTCAAAACATCTAGCTTTACGATTCTATCACATTAGATTAACTTTCCGGCCTAGATCTTGAAAATCTTCCGAAAAGACTGAAAGTATTACGAACAAATCTGGAACATTTTATATCTTTCTGAATTCTCCCAAAACCATTAAAATACTCAAAATAAAACATAATATAATGTTCTAAAATAACATGTTAGCTCAAATCCATAGATCAGGCATTTTCAGAAAATGTTCCGAAAATAATTTCTGAAAACTCTACGGAAAGATCCTCAACCCTTCGAACTTATCCGGATTCATCAAAACATCATCATATCATCATAAATAATTCATATATATCATTATGATCATCCAAACATCGAGGAGTACGAAACTGGGTTTTACCAAAAATTCACAAATCCTACCACATCGATCTAATTCTTTCCGATTTCACTCGGATTCTATCGATAACATAAATTCAATACATTCTAGCTTATTCAATTCATTACATGCCAATACAATACTCTACGACACTACTGGAAGCACCCGAATACAATCTAAAAATAATGAGACTTTTATCGGAAGGTCTTACTGAAATTCAGAGGGTACCGTGGACTCCCAACGCTCTCATGAATGCATAAGAATCAACGAAATTCGAATATGAGTTACTGTTCAAATAAAATTTACGATTCACCTAACATTCTTCTCTCGTTTTGCGTGAAACTGAGCACCCATCGGAAAAACTGACTCCACAACCTTGTAATACTCTCTGAGGACTTCGATTTGGTGTGTGACTCGACATGTGGATCGAAGCAAAGAGCCGAGATCGAGACTTGGAAGCTCGTGCACAACTTTCCATTTTTCGGTCATTTTCGGCCACCCCAGGGTCGCCGCCAGCCACTATAAGACAGGGGGTGGCCGGACGATTCCCCTTGTGCCGCACGCAAGTGGGTGGTGGCCGGGTGGCCGCCGATGTTTCCATTTCCTCCTTGCGTGTGGGTGAGTGGTGAGGGGTGAAAGGTCGAGTGAGGCTAATTTATTAACTTTGGTCATTCTATAATATCTTAAACTAGGGGTACTCATAGAAAAAATTCTGAAAATTACAAACTGACACTAATGAATTTGTAATTAGGACATTGATAATGTACTATCTCTGAAATTTGCATTTTGAGGCCCTTGTGTAGCAAATTTCGAAAAGTGTTCAACACAAACGTTGTTCGTCTTTGAAAGACCTACCTAACGGATAAAAAATCAGCTCAATCAGAGTTCATTTACTATTTTTGTGGTCGAAAAAATGAAATCTCCTTAGTATTTAAAAATCGTGTAACCAGTTCTTTCAAATTTCACGATTTCCAATATAGCGAGATTCTATTTTAAGACACCTCAACACTTTGTCCAATGGTTAAACTCTTATTCTCCAATATCATCTCGTTCTGAGACCGACACTACGATCCGAGAACTTTCTAGAGCTTTTCCGAAAATTTGAGATATTACATTTTAATTGTAAAAGGAAAATATCATATGTTTTCTTTAAATATAGATAATTTAATAGTGTTTTTTTTTAATGGGATACTATAATATGTTTTCTTGTTATAATAGAATTCTTATAAGATTATAATATGTATTTTTATTGTTATATGATTTTTATTTAATAGATTTATTAATTTAATTTTATAACTTTGATATAGTTTAACATATATATATATATATATAAGAAATAAAAAATTATCATGTTTGTATATATTTTTTTAAATATTAAAAATACTAAATTATCAATTTTATATTAATATTAATAATATCTAAGAATAGAATTATAAAAGAATTTAAATTTGTAGGTCAAGGAAGATAATGAGATATATTGAAAATAGGAGGAAGTGACAATGTCCCAAACATTAAAATAGAAACCTTTAGAACGACATGCCATCTGATTTCTAAAGAAATTTACGGAGTCACGGACTTGTGGTAGAGACAAACGACAAGTATTACGATGACTATTTTGCAAATTTAAATTAAAGAGGGTCCGGTTGATATAAATGCTTAATAAATTTTGAACGAAGAAATGGAGAAAGATAATGTTCAGTGACATTAATGAGCCGAAAAAGAAGCAGATAGATCCATTATTATACAAGCAAAAAGGCAGACAATTTTATTTTATTTTATTTTTGCTCTAAGAGCCTTTAAAAAAAATGTTGTTTTTTCCTATGAGCCAACGTGCAACCATGGCAAATTCAGCGCTTGTTTTCAGATCAATCAGAAGGGCTGCTTCTGCTTCATCTGCTTCTGTGAAATGGGAAGGTGGGGTTTCCTTGGTTCAAGGTGCTTCTAGAGGAATTGGCCTTGAATTTGTGAGTTTCATTGTTTTTCTTTGATGCCCTTTTGATATTTAGTTCATTTAAATAGTATTGTTGTTGATACTTGGAAAAAATTGATGCGTTTAATGTTAGCCATTGAGGAGTTTGATTAACTGGGCAGCTATTATATTATCAAAAAGAAATCTTGGCTTGATTTGTTTGATTATTTAACAAACTTCTATTGTTTTGGTTGTATTCTTATGTTCTGATTTTGTGAAATTCAGCCATGTCTTGTCTTTTCAATCCTTCTATACGTCTCATGCATATTGACTGCGTGCTCTGCAGTCTGCAGCTTGTAAACTGGACAACTCTCCATTGATCCTACTGCTTTAGATTACAATTAGAATGAAGTTCATTAAAATCAGTGTTAATTTTATTGTTGTATAGATTTAATTTGTTCCTTGAGAAATTTTTAAGACTGTATTTTGTTCCTTGGTGGAATTTTATTTTACCAACTTGCTTATGTCTAGAACTCTTTGGTAGATGGTCAAATAAAGATCATCATTTTAGTCACTTTCTGGTGTTAACAAGTAGTATGAATACTGTAGTTCACTAGTCAAGAATCGAGATGAGGTGATAAAATTCCATAAGTTTTGTTGAGCTTTCCGTTTGGGTTCGCGCTGTTATAATCATTTTCTGATCTTATGGAGCATGGAATTTGATTTTCAATCTCATGCAATCATCCAATGAATAGTTATCGGCAAACTTGAAATGTGTTATTTTATCTATTACCATCCCCCGGCTTTGGCATGCACTTTTTAAGTCTCACCTTCCTTGGTTTTTCTGCTATTATATTTGATTACTGGTGCATATTTGTGTCAGAGGCTGCTCTGTTTCCATGGTGCATAGCAAGACTACTCTTATCTTATTTCAGTCACTTGGGATGACATATTGAATATTGATGTTACATCTCTTACAAATTAATTTAGTTTGGGTGAAGATAATCATTGTACTGGAAAGCATCACTTGTTTCTTTGGAATATGCTCATGTTGATTTTAAGAATGTAAAAACTAAAAAGTTGGAGTGGTCATGGAGCAGAAATTTTATTTGTTTTCTGCCTTGTGCAGGTTAAGCAACTGCTGGAGAAAAATGATAAAGGCCATGTTATTGCTACCTGCCGTAATCCAAATGGGGCAACGGGCCTTCTTAATTTAAAAACTAAGTTTGCTGAACGACTTGACATTTTACCATTGGATTTGACAGTTGAAAGCACCATAGAGGTTACATTGCTCCCATTCTTACTCTTTTCTACAATCTTTTTCTTTTTTACCCCGATCAAAAGAAACTTGTCTTAATCTTTTCCAGGGGATTTTTGAAATCAAGTTTAGCCTGATATTTATATAGTTATTCTAATTAATCCGTTAAGACTCTTCTTCCTAGCATAATAAGTTTTCTTCTCAAAGAGTTTATGTTCATGGAAAAAGAAAAAGAAAACTTAGAAATTTTACAACCACAGGTTCAGAAAAGCAGTTATGAGATCTTTAAAATTAAACATTTTCCTTTGTCTTTCTGGAAACTAGATGATGTATTGAAATTTGTTATTCTGGCTATCAATTTTATCAACGGACGGGAGTTTATTAAAAAAAATTAACCTGACTGAATATTATATTTCAGGCATCTGCAAAGTCTATAAGAGAGAGATACGGCTCTTTAAATCTTCTCATTAATGCATCTGGCATTCTCTCAATACCAAATGGCTTGCAACCAGGTGGGGATAACTTTAAAGCAAGACTCATAATTCTTTTTCCTTCTGCTGGAAGAAAAAGAACTTTAGATATATATTGTATTTATAGAATTTAACTTGGCTATAATTATGAAGTAAACTAAAAGCTCCATATCTGTTTGAACCATTTTACCTTTTTCAACTCCTATTTATGACCTATTAAATTGTTTTTAATCATTTCAGTACAGAAACAACATTGAACAAGTTAGAGAAATCATCCTTGATGCTTGCTTATGAGGTTAATGCAGTGGGTCCTGTTCTAGTGATAAAGGTACGATTAGTTGAATCTCAAACTTTTATGTTATATTAGGCATGAGATGGCATTGAAAACAAAATAAATAAGGGATGTTATCGTTGTGACCAATTGAAATAGGCATGAGATTGTTCTTTTCTAATTTTTGGGTTTTGAAGATTTATGTCTCAATTTTGTTTCATTGTTTGTTGTTTGTACAGCACATGTGGCCTCTTCTTAAAGTTGGAGGAGGCACTGGGACTGAAAGGGATGTTGCTGTTGTGGCTAATTTAAGTGCCAGGGTAGGATCCATTGGGGACAATCACCTAGGTGGTTGGCACTCTTATCGAGCATCAAAGACTGCCCTTAATCAGCGTAAGATCCTTGCTATGGATTTTGAAGCTTGATATAGAAATATTGAAGTGTTTAATGTTTCTCGATCACTACCCGAAGTAGTAGAAAATTGGACACTACTGCTTGTATATATCTTTTTCAATTGCTTATTGATTGCACTCAAGGGCTTCATAATTTCTGCCTAGGTAGTTAGGTTGGCATCTACTTGAAGCTGTGTACAAATTATGTGTGGGTGTGTATATGTGTGTGCGTGTGCGCGCGTGTGTGTGGTGTGTGTAGAGTAACTTTCCAATGAGGGATATTAAGTCAAGGACCAAACTGAAAGATAGAAAAACACGATTTCCAATATATATATTTTTATTTTTTTTTGGAATCGTTGGAAACCCCGCCGCCAAACCACCCATTCCGGGCTTAAGCGGAGCAGGTAAAATCCTTGGCTGTCCCAGGCTCTTACAAGAAGCGCACTCCCTAGATTCGAACCGAGGACCTCAAGTGAGTTCCTGAGACCTACACCACTAAACCACTCCCCTTGGGGACCACGATTTCCAATATGCTAAAAGACAAATGCTGTATTTTTCAGATTAGATAAACATAACAGACAGCAAGAAATTTTCATTTTCTCTAAAAAATTGCATTACTTCAAGTTTTTCTTGAATGACATATCTTTCATGGAAACCGGTTGGGTATCAACTCTTGTCCTCATGTACATCAATATATGGTTTGTACTGAATTCATTCATAGACATTCCTGATCAAATCATCAAATATACTTGCAACTTTGTCTGTTATCTGGCATCACAATTGATGCAACTTTGCCCTTAACAAAATTAAGCTGATATTTTGGTTACTTGTTGATTGCATTGGTGTAGTACACTCGGTAGCTAGTATAGTAGTGTAATTTTTTCTATGACAATGCTAATTTATGTCGACATAAGATAAGTTAGAAACAAACAACAAACCTGTTTTAAGTAATATCGTTATACATGTCGATATATACATTTTTTTTTTCTGAGTGTTTTCATTGATAATAAATCTATAATTTCTGTTTAGACTATTCCACTACAATTCATTGGTCAATTGATGTTTTGCAGTAACAAAAACTGTTTCAGTGGAGTTTGGACGAAAGAAGGATCCAGTTATATGCATTTTGTTGCATCCAGGCACAGTAGATACTGATCTTTCTCGGTCATTTCAGAGAAATGTTCCAGAGGGCAAGCTTTTCACCAAAGAGTTCTCGGTGGAGAAGCTCTTAAACATCATCAACAACGCAAAGAGCCATGATAATGGCAAGTTCTTTGCGTGGGATGGTCAAGAAATTCCTTGGTAGTCCATATTATTCCTTTCGCATATGGAGTCAAAAGTAAGTTGGTATTGAACATGACTCAGTTGATTGAGCTGTGAACTTGTTCAACATTTTCATACTTTGTTGTAGCTGATTTAGATGCTTGAATTATTTCAGTTGTAAGCAGTTGCCTGCTGGACGACAATAAACTTAAACATGTGTTTTTCTTTTTTATTATTTTTCTGCTTGTTGAATGCTTGTATTTTTCATTTCTAACCTCCTCATGCAATCTAGCATATTTCTTGAAATGCTTTCTAGATGAAATATCCAACTCATGCATTGCAAATCTGAGGCTGAATTTGGTAATAAAAAGAAATAACATTTTTTTTTTTTGGAAATAACATGTTAGTAAGCAAATAAGCTAAAGATGTAAATTAGAAAATTGAGGAAAAATTGAAACAGAAAATTGAAATGAGAAAAATTTGTGATATCATCATATAACCAGCTTTCTTTGACACAATGTATCAATAATAAGAAAATTGGACAAAACAAAATATTTTAAGCAAGCATATTTATGTTACTTTTGTCTGCGACAACTAATTTCAGTACAATGTTCACTTTAAGGTTCTTATTTCATGTGCTATATATATATATATATATATATATATATTATATATATATATATATATATGCACACACAAACACACACACTTTTCATCATGCAATATATTTGGAAGCTTAAAATTATAAACAAATAATAATGACATGGGAATTGTGAATAAAATTTCTCATTTTGTAATTTTCCAAAACTTTTTCATGCATGTATCCACCATGGATGCACAATAATTATTTCAAAAATAAAAATTATAAATTACACGGTATTTTTTATGTGTTCACATTTAATCATGTTAATTATTGTTGGCATGTGTTTGATTCTTGGAGCAACTTAACATATTAGATTGCTTCTTCAAGCATTGTACTCATATCAATATAATAAATTAATAACACATGGAAATCATCAATGTTAGTTACATGTGTGTTGGTAACTTCCGTAAGAAAACAAGTTCAATTGAGTTGTAATGAAGGTTGAAGATCTCGAACTAATTTGACAAGTATTTGGACAACATTAGATGAAGATCATAGTGACGTTCACTCTTTCGGACATTCCAGAAGATTTAGAGCTTCAATTGACATGAGGTCAGTTTCATTGGAAAGTAGACTTGAAGACTTCAATTGACATAAGGTCAGTGTCATTCCAAGAGACGAGAAAGTTACAAGTGTTTTAAGTTGCACCTCAAAACCAGTCCGCGATGTGCATTCGAGTTGTGTTCGTCTACGCGCTCTACCGTCCGGAGGCAGAAACTTTGCGTTTGAGGGGCGTTCGAACGCCCGTGCATAAGTAGGTTATTTTGGACGCATTTTAAGCCAGTTTTGCACAAGAAAAGTCTAATTTTCCCTACCTATTTAAACAAACACTTAGCCACTTTACCCAGGTGAAGAAATACT